>BQNB010022715.1:0-62682 GCA_026074375.1 Tanacetum coccineum | reverse complement strand
TTCTCCCAGTTTTCTAACATATTTGCATCAATTTAAATGATGCACATGTTGAGGTTGAGCATTTTTGAAAATGCAAAAACAATCGAGGTACTAAAAACTTTGATATTATATCACAAGTACCTGATTGAGTTTTTAAATTGGTTTTATGGCAAGGTGAGCTGTACTAAAAAGACCGACCATGTATTTAATTTTATCGGAGTTATAAGGTTGGTAAGGTTAGGTATTAGTTCCCCTGATCCAGCCATAACCGGAGGGATCTACCCAGGGACAATCCACTAGTTAGTGTAGAAGTCCTTAGGTATGACATGAAAAAAAAGGAGTAAAAGCGAGAATAAGGGAAAAGTGTCGTCTGAGATAGAGCTAGTACTGGAATAAACCCAACAAGGTTCTAGTTATGAAGTCTCGATAAGCATGGAAGGGGTTGAAGAATTAAAAAGAATCATAAAGATAAATGGTGTAAAGAAAGAAGCCCTCCATTCACTTAGGCAGAAACCGGGTCAATTCATATGCTGCCAGAATCACTAAGATGATTGCTGACATTGAAGATCGACATCATGGACCCAGTGATGCAATGCACAACCCTCCCTAGCCACTCAGAATCTTTCAAAAGATTTCTGTTTCATTTCTCACGGAGACTAAACACGTTATCTATTGACTCTCTCACTCCGAGTTAGTTGATATTGAACAGGTGGCAGTCTGCTCCAGCCTCCGATTACTAGAACCAAAACGCACTATTGAGTCTAGAGCCAAGAGATCGTCAATTAATCTCGTTAGGACACATATCCAATTCTCTTGTCTTTCACACACTGTGGAAACAAGTCTATCCTAAGAGTCCTACGCATTATCCTTGTGATATTGCCAGAACATCCGAGTGAAACGATGGTTTTTCACAATGAAGATGGAAATCCTGCTAGAGCCAACATCAAACAAGCTCTAGGTAGGTGACTTGTGCGATTCTACAAGAATCAAACTTGTGTCAACTGGAAAGAAACGATGGTGCGATTCTGCGTGAATCAAACTTGTTCCAGTATAAGAATTGACGGTTATTGATCATTTGATAAACAATCAAATCTTTCGAAGTGTTACAAAATATTTTCATAAGAAACACTTAGTCTGACTTTTCAAATCAATTTTCTCTTTATTACTAACTGTTTCATTACAGGATATCTTAAAGATGGAGATGGAGATGGAAATTCGCAGCACCTCAGATATCAAGTGAATAACCGAATGCTCAGACACGACCTACACTTGTTATGAAGTTATGAAAGACCTCATAAAGGTGTCAAAGCTTCCGCAAACTCTGACATCATGTATTTCCACACAAGTGCACAAGATGGCGATTCATTACAAGATGATGTAAGATTATGTTTGGATGATGATCTCAAGAAAGCTCAAAATCACAATCAAAGACAAGTCTAAGATGAATCAAAAGATCACTATCCCATATGTACAAGATATCAAATGTCTACGAGCTAAAGAATGAAGTGATTAAGTTTGGTATTTTCAGGGGTGACCTCCCTTAGGGGGAGATTGTTAGATATTAGAAAAAGACTCGGTCACCCCGTGTATTTTATTGTTTATTATAGCTCGTAGTTTAATAGTTAATAGTATGATTTTCGGTTTATGTCGGGTACTAATACCCGGTATATTGTAAGTACTATATAAGCCTCTTCCAACTTTGGAAGAGGTAAGCTAGTCATTATTTCCTTTTCATCTAGTTATCTATTTCATTTACAGAAAAAAACACTTTCTCTCTCTAAGAATAGTACTCTCTCAAGTGTTTCCTCTCTCTAAAAACTATCCTAGCATCCAAGAATCGACCCCGGGTTATATATAATTAGAGTACCACAATGGTTATGAATCTGTTGGTGATGACCCACTATTTATAAGAGCTGAAAGCTGACAGTCTGGCAACGGCGGTCACGGCCGTCCCTTATATATAAGGGGGCCGCCAGGCCTATAAGGGGTCGCCACCTGGACTCCGCTCCCTTTTATGGTTCTTTTGTGGAAGGTTAGTATCTAGTATAGAAGCTCATTTTGGGGAAACAATTTCAAATTTTATAAATAAAATATTTCTTTTATTAAAAAGTATTTTGTGTTTATTTATTTTTGTGAAAAATACTTTTGTAGAAATGTAATGGTTAAGAAAAAAATATTTTTCTTTGATCATCCCACAAGTTTAATTTGTTTATACATACCTTATGTGATTTACATCGGGTGCAAACAAATGTTGGTGTTGATGCAGACTTGAGACATAGAGTGTTGTTGATATGTATGCATTGATGATTTGTGATTACGAGTAACTTGCGTACTTTACGTTATGTATTACAGGTTACATGTTTGTTATCACCAAAACATAAAGAGATCGTATAGATTAAATATTGTAATATTTGCACTAACAATCTCTCCCTTTTTGATGATGACAAACTATGTAAACAATAACACATAGTAGAGTTTAAAAGTTACTCGTTTACACTCCTTTCTCCCCCTTTTGTCGAAGTAAAAAGGTATAGTGTGGATTATGGTTGGAGCATATAGGTTGGAGGTTTGTGAAGAAGACATGAGAAGAGGGTACGTGCTCCGTGTATATATGTTGGAGGATTGAGAAGAGGATAGGTGCACCGAAATCTAGGTTGAGTTGAGGAGAAATTGAGAAATAAATGTGACGGTGAGTGGTGTTCCTTGGATATTGTTTTTAGAAAAGGTCATGAGGGTGAGAAGTAGGCAAGACAAAAAGGTGGTAACTTAAAGAGTACGTTGAGAATGAAGGAAAAAGGTAGGTGACCAGATATTGGTATGGAGGAATGAGAATACAACATAAGAAATACGTTGATGTGATTTTGTGTTTTTTCTTGTGATAAATTTAAGGATTTCATGATAGATGAGAAGAAGGCATGAAAAGAAAGTAGGCACTTCAAATGTATAAGTTGAAGGTATGAGAAGACCTTAAGGTTGAGGTGATTTTGAAGTGGAGGAGGTGAAGTATTTGGAGTATAAATGAACCCTTCATCGTATTTAACAATCCCAAATCCTAACTTCCTATAAAGGTGAGCTTGCATCATCCCTAGGAAAGTCTTCTATCACATGGTTACAAACTAATCCATTGCTTATTAAACCACATATCTCCTAGCTCCCCCTTACTTATAGCATCCCCATGCTAATTACTTTCCCTTGAAATTGACCTCTAACGATACCGTGGATTAAATAATTACCATCGATGCTCAAAGAAGATCGATGCTATTTAAAATGAGCAAAACGCTTGCAAGTGCTCCCCCTCGGTGTATGCTCCCCCTTGTTGGGGCACCAAGGAATCAAGATATTGTTGTGCTACAAAACAAAGTTAGTAGACAAGTGCACATATACATATAGCAAAACGTTAGCGGGAACTAGACATGCACTTCTAGGATTTAATAATTCTGAAGTATGACACTTTGAAAGAGAAGTAGAAACAAGACACAAGTAGTTCTTTTAGTTTAAAAACCGCCTAAATGATGAACCGAAAAAGAATAAGACGTATGTTTACGAGAAAGATTAGACCGATTTAATAAACGAGAATGGGGTTTTGTTTTATTGATTGACCATAAGAATATTATGATAATGACCTTTTAAAAGTAGACGAATGACACTTAATAATATGTCCAAAATATATATATATATATATATATAGATATATACTTTAAAAGAATAAAAAGAAAAATAAGACGAGGATGGAGACGATGTGCTTTTGGATGTGAATGAAAATGATTCCATATAGTCAAAAAGTGGGAAAGAACGAGTGATGCTAAAGAAGGAACGTGTTGACGAGAGGTTAATAGAAAAGATTGATATATGCATTGCACTAAACCATTTATATTTGCAAATGATCCTATCTTGAACAAAGGTGGATGATTGGGAATATTAAAGGTTTGTTAGGTGTTTTGTTGGTTGACAATGTTGAGGAACAAAGTGGGATGTGAAAAGAGGTGGTAGTTCTTTCATGGTGGAAGAATATGAGAGACTCAACAATATGGTGACTCAATAACACTTGAAGATTAAATATCTTCTTTATGTTCTTCACTTTTTAGAAAGTGGAAAGTTTAGCGAAGGAGTGACCATTGATCATATCCTAAATTACTTAATATTTCGAGAAGAGATAACTAATTGACAAGTGATAATAGATGAATTCTAATAGTAACAAGACAATTACAAAGAAGAAACGTTAGAGTGAGAAGAAACGTAGAGAAGATAAGACTTATTATAACGTGAGACGACAACTAGAAGTAAGAAGACTATTAAGAAAGAGAGAAACATTAGAAGTGAAAAGACCATTCGAAAAAGGAGTTTACGAGAATGAGATCAATTTAAGAGTATGACCATTGTAAGGATTGTGTTATGGAATGAGACGCATTCAATATGAAACTTCACCTGACAATAACACCATAAGCAATGATGCTTATGAGAATTAGGATATGAGGATGACCCATTGATCTTTAGAGAGATGTTGGGCATAGGTTTGGGTGAAACGTAGACGTCATCTCATAGCAGAAGAGAGGAAGTGTTTGGTTATGGATTCATAAAAGAATGAACGCTATAACAAGCCTGTTGTCGGCGGTCCCAAATATATCTGAGGGCCGCCAGAATATGTCTTGGGCCCGTCGGACCGCCAACAGGAGAGGGATTTGTTTTTGACAAATTTTGTAAAGGGAGTGACATTTTAATTTGCATTTTGCTAATTAAAAATGCTTTTTTAAAATTTACTTCTGGATGAAGTAATTAAAGTGTCACGACACGGAAATGGAACGACATACTAGAAATCGAAACTAGAAGAAAATAATAGAACGATTTATAGAATGTGTTCCATCATTCCTAAACCTAGACGAATATATTTTAATGATTCGCGGTTAAGGGGTAAAGAAAGAATGTCGACGATGTTATCTTCAGACGCATCCTTTTCGAATGGAGATGTTTACTTTTGGACATTGTCCCGAAGGAAATGGTGACGTATCTTCGGTATGTTTCGTACGCGAAAATAATAATATAATAATAATAATAAAGGAAACAAACGAAGATGGAGGTGACTACATGACAATGTCAAGAGATGGTGGTTAACGTACGATAAACTACACTCACAGAGTTATGTAGCTCTTCTCGAGCATTGTGAATGTTCATAGAACAATCACATGATGAGGTATACAATAGACATTATAGGGTGGTAGCGGAAATAGTGGAGGAAACGGAGGGAATTTATTTTTTTTAAAACGGGCCAAAAATCTCTATGGTTTGAATAGCATGGTTAGTAGAGAAGAAAGATGTGTTGAACGAAAGACAAAGAGTGTTTTTTGGTCGAGAGACAGAGAGTTTTTCATCGCAAGAGAAAGAATGTTTATCGTCAAAGAGAAAGAATGCATTCGTCGAAGAGAGAAGAAAAGTTATCGTCGAAGAGAAAGAAATGTATTCATGAAGCGAAAGAATGTTTCTTCGAAGAGAAAGAATGTTTTGGGGAAAGAGAAAGAATGTTTTCCGGCAAAGATAAAATGGAGAGCGCTTGAACTATGTTGTTAAAAGGCATGAATAGGCTATTTTCGGATATGACATTTAAACGTTTGCGATTGCCACGTAAAAGAATACTTGAATATATTTGGGATGAAATACTTAAAGTTGTCAAACCTACTGGGAAGGGTAATTAGATTTGAGCATCTAACTTTTCATGACAAAGAGTGGATTATTAGAAGAGGGTGAGATGATGATTAAGAAGACTGTGTGATGAAAGACTCTTAGGAAATAAGACCATTTTGTGACTTCTTTTAAAATTTAGAATATAGACACGAATGCGAAGAAATATATTCTAAGTGAAGAAAATATATACATAGAAGTCAAATACATATAGATATAAGCATGCAAGTTTATCTAAGTCATCCATCGACACAATAATCAAAACAAGATTAATGTGTAAGTAGCTATATGACGATCTATACCTTATTTGTCATACGTATAACCTAACATAGTGTAGGTGCACAATAACATGTAAGTCATGTTTAGATGATGCAAACAAAACAAGATAATTTAAATGTAAATCTCATGTAAAACAAGAAAGTATAGCAAATTACATTTAGGAACATGCGTTAATTTACGATAAACTAAGGAAAACTTTAACTAAATGCTAAAAAAAGCAAACGCTTTTACAACAGACATGCATTTCCATAGTAAGCAAATAAACATTGACATTTAAGATAAACCTGAAGCAACTAAATGCTACATGAGAGCACATTATCATCATGAAACTTCAAAGCACATATGTGAAATGCATGTAGTCTAGATTGACTAAGGGGAAACCTAATGTTTTACTTGCTTAGTGTGCACTCCTAATGAAATATAAAGTCTATCGATGTAGACTAATCAATAGGCCATATTTAAAAAGAGCCATTTAATCAAATTAAAGAATGAATATGAGACTATCACTATGGTGCTCAATTCAGGCTAAATACGACCATTTTTATAGGTTATACCACGAACCCAACTTCACTCTTGGAAGCAATTCAACTGTTAGGTCAAATTAAAATTTCAAGATGCCAATATATTCTCCAGTAGTCATTCTCAAGTTAGAACAAATTGAACTCCTAAATGTGCCTAATGACGTGAAGCAAAGATGAAAATTTGTATTGTCCTTTTCATACAAGGCCGACTATGGACTCAACTAATGGTACTTTAATTTTGGTTCACCATAATCCCTAATCAATATGTGAGGAATTCTGGGGTTGAATGAGAGAGCAAGTAAGTTGTGTAGCTATAAAAAGAATGATCACCCAGGACCTAGGAGTACTTAAAGTTACAATATTAATGCTCTATATAGAGAGTGTTCAAAGGGAATGCACCTTTGTCATGTCTATTTATGAAGAAATCCAATTAAGGTTATTTTTTACCTCAATAGATCTTGTGTTGTTCTTTGTAGAAATAATGATGATTCTACTAAAAGTTTGTTACATCTATGTTTGACATTTAAGCAAGAAATTTACAAGAGGAAGAAATTAAATCAATGCCAAACCGAAGCTGAATTTAAGACGAAGGAACCATCGATCCGTGAAGTGCCAAAATGGCAAGATCATTTTTATTATATTATTATACTTTGGAGATGGTGTAAAATTCGGTTTCTTAGGAGAAGCTTAAATAAGTTATAAGGGTTTCTTGGTTTGAGATTATTTGGAAAATGACATCGCAAGACCTGCGATCAAAGTTGGAGTGCGTAGAGTTATTCCCGAAGGAAATTCATAATCGACAATCCTACATAGAGTGTGTTAAGTTAGCATTATAATTTGACCATAGCTAATAACACAACATTTGAACACTTTAGACTCAATGAAACATCTTCATTGCAAGTGTGAATTGCAATTTGATGACTAATCTTGTTGTCTTGCAATCGACTTTGTGATTTCATGTAATAACCGAGGATGGTTAAACATGTAGACACGGAAAAATATCTATGGACCATTATGATTGATATTTCCGTGAAATCTATAAAAATCCTACTCACGTATTTCATGTTCATATTCTAAATTTGTAATTGGATTGAATAGTGAGATTGATTATCGTTTGAATAATAATCATCTTCATATTTGAAATCCTCTTACGATCACTTATTGAAAGAAAGCACGATATTGGTTTGAGGAATATGTTCAATTATTCCTAGTCCTAACCTTAGATGGTTAAAGGGTTCTTATTTGGTGAAGAAGAAATATTATACTTATTTGGTTAAGTAAGAGAAGTTTTTGATGGAAAAGAATTTAAAGTTTTGAGTTGTACTTTGAATTGTTTGACAAAGTTACCTATGTGGTGCGATTTGCTCCTGTTTGGCTTTTCGAGATACGACTTTACCAATTGCATTGCAAGGTAAATTACTTGAATATTTTAGACAAGACATTCAAGTCGTCAATCCTACTTCATTGTGTATTTTATGCATATATTTGCCAAATATTTGGAACACAACCAATTGGACAAGTAGACTCAATATGACATCATCTACACAAGTGTTGAGTTTATGATACGATGCATATCATATCGACTTAAAAAAGGATTTGTTATATCATATCACTCGAGTGTGATTTTGGTATGTAGGTTTTAAGATAATATATCATGTTACATTTTGATATAATCTTAAAGCTAACAAATAAGAATCCCAATTTCTTGTCTATACTCAAAAATTTGTCAAATTAGATTCAGATAATAATATCAATCATAGTTTTGAAAATGAGTTATATATATATCAAATCTTCTCTTACCCTCACAACACACCTTTTAAAAGAAGACAAATAAAGATTTTCAAGTGTGTTCCATTAATCCTAAAATTTAGTATTGTAATGTGCGTTGATGAATAATGACAAGTGAATTTCTAACTTATCAAGATTGTCATATAATGCTTGTGCGAAAAACATTGTGTTGTTATGCATCGTATGCATAGTTTAATTTAAACATTTTATTAGTGTATGAATGATTTTTCTAACCATTTTAATACAAAACACATATTTTGTAAAATACTATATGTTTATAAAAAGAATATAATTATGTGTGTGTGTGTTAGAACAATGCAAGCATAAGCAAAGTTTAACAAAAAAAATTTTATAACAATATTCTTTTACTTAAAATACAAAATGTAATAATATGATAAATTTCTTTTTGTTTAAACCAACCCAAGGTTCAAACAAAAAGACGATGAAAAGATTTAGACATCTTGTTGAAGAGATTAATTGTTGAAAAATTTTAGTGACGATCTTAACATATTATCCTTAGTAACATTATTTTTCCAGCACAGCTTGACAATTATTTTAACTTCTCTTTCTAAATTTAGGTTTACTACACTCAAAAAAATCTACAAGATGTTTTATTATAACACTTGTAAATATAGTGATATAGCCTATATGCAATGCATAAACTAGATAACATACAAAAAGCTGATACATAAAAATGTGTTTAATATATAATTAGCTCAGTTACAAATATAATGAATACTTCTTAATATCTTATTAACAGAGTTGAAGCAAAAGTTAAACACACATAATCATCTAGCATACACATAATGCTATTCGTCGTTCCGTTTTATTATTAGATATAACGAATGTATACAAGCTTGATTTTATTTTGAAAACAAAAATAGATTCCTCCCTAGTTTAAAAATAATCATATCAATGTTCTCAGGATAATTTTACTAGTAATTGCTCGACTTGAAAGAGAAAGGTAAACTACAAGTTTTATGTCAAAACCGAAAATAAAGTTTTGACCACTATATATATTTTGCAGTTTCTAACTCAATTAAGTTAGAATAAAGACTTGAAAGTATTTTTAAATGAAACTAACTCGTTATCATTGAAATGTCGGGTGGCACGACTGTTCTACGGGATTTTAATTTGAAGTTTATAATGATTTGTTTCGAAGTTTACAAAAAACTAACGAAACAGACAGGCGACCCCCATAAAGGTGACGGCCCCCAGATATATTTGGGGGCCGCCCGAACATTTATGGGACCACCACCAGTGACCCCAAAACACGTTTTTTGTTCAAAATCATTTTGTAACTTAACTGTAGAACATAAGACTTTAAAAAGTTATTCCAACACATACATTTCATGTTTTAGACATCATTTCTACTTTTACGACTTAGACAAACATAAGTTGACACTTCCAAGTTCTTTTGAGAAAATTTTCATTCAAGCTAGTATACGAAGTATATTTAATGACAAAACTAGTACGAATCAAACAACAAAACACTTTCCAGATATAGGTTCCCCCTCTTCATGGGTTAATTGATACATGGATCGAACTCTATTAATAATAACTATCTGTTTTAGAAAACTAGAAGCGACCTCGCTCTGATACATTGTGGACACCGTAAGGGGGGGTGAATATACGTTTTTCCAATTAAAAACTTTAAGATCATAGATTTAAAACAACTCTTCTATCGGCGTCCCCATCTAATGGGGGCCGCCAAGTATAATTCAGGGGGCGCCTGAGATATAGGACCGCCACCAGAAGAGTTTTACAGACTATATCTTTGTTTCAATTACCCCCGATTCAAGTTACGCAATAGTAGAAAGTTGGCGTAATAGGTTACACTAGCGAACGCATATTCTAAAACAATATAACCACATTCACAATATATGGCACAAAGAGCTACAACCACCTTAACTTACAAGAATCTACACATAACATTCACCAATCATAAGCACAAGCAAGTATAAAAGTAAAGCAGGTAAATGTAAAAAATATGTTAAAGCGAAAGGTAAAAGAAAATGCAAACCGCACGGGTGAATTTATATTGGTTCGTCACAAATACGCCTCTTCGCCCTACTCCACTCCTCGAGTATCCAACTAGAGAGTTACTTCACTAATCAACAAGCTCTCTTTCGGCGGAGAAAACCTTATACCCATGTTTACATTATTTTACGACACTAAGCTAGATGTCGAGTCCTTCTTCGGGTACAACCAAACCCGTTATGTTTTATGGTCCAACATAACAAACCTTGTGTTTTATGGCCTAAACACATAAACCGCGTCGCTTACATTATTTTCTGACACTAAGCTAAATGTCGAGTCCTAATCTTAGCTAGAACCAATCTACCACTTCACCAATGTATTTTAAGGCCTAAAATACTAACCAACCCACAATCAACCCATCCAAATATATACATCATTTGGATCTACACACTACTAAAGATTGGAAGACATTAACTCGATCTATATGTAACAAATGTTACAAATGGACTAACTAGACTACATAACTTCGGATCTTGAAGATGACCGAAGTTCTTCTCTTGCACTTGAGGGAAGAAGGAAAGAGTAGAAGATTGGATCACATTTAAACAAGATTAAACAGTAAATGATCAAAGAATTAGAGAGATTTTAGTGGATTTAGAAAGAGAAAGAACTTAGAGAAACATTCGTAGCAAAAGGGCTATGAAATCATTGGAGATGACCCACTATTATAAGACTTAAGCTGACAGTCTGGCAATGACGTCGCGGCGGTCCTTATATAATAGAGGGGGCCGCCGGCCTATAAGGGCACCGCCTAGACTCCGCTCCCTTTTTTGTCTTTTTGTGGGGAAGGTTGTATCTGGTATAGAAGCTTCTATTTTGGGGGGAAAACCAGATTTCAAATTTTATATTTAAATAAAACATTTCTTTTATTAAAAAGTATTTTGTGTTTATTTATTTGTGAAAAATACTTTTGTTAGAAATTAATGGTTAAGAAAAAAATAATGTTTTCTTTGAGTCATCCTACAATTTATTTGTTAAGTACATACCTTTATGATTTACACGAGTGTAAAACAAATTGTTGGTGTTTATGTAGACTTGACATATAGAGTATTGAGTTGATAAGTATGCATTGAGATTTTGATTACGAGTAACTGCGTACTTTACGTTATGTATTACAGGTTACATGTTTGTTATCACCAAAACATAAAGAGATCTTATAGATTAAATATCGTAACATTTGCACTAACAAAATTATGTGGTCACCGGGTTTGGTTTAGGGTTCGTTTAGGGTTTTTAAGTGTTTAGATCGAGTTAGGGTTAGGGTTTAGGATAGATTAAGGTTTAGGATTAGTGTTAGGATTGAGATTAGGGCTTAGGATTAAGGTTTAGGGCTTAGTTTTAGGTTTAGGGTTTAGTTTTTAGTTAAAAGTGAAATTAGGGTTTAGGGTTTTATTTTATGGTTTAGGGTTTTAAAACATGGATTAGGGTTAAGATTAGGGATAGATTAGGGTTTAGGAGTCATGAATTAAGTACTTGTACCTTGTGCTAAAGTGGTGTAAAGTTTAAACATGGTTTAGGAGCTTAAATGACCTAATTAGGTTTTTAGGCACGATTAGCTTGTACATTATGTGTTTAAGACTTGTACATTGATTTGGAGGGAGAATATAATTCAAATATTTTGCATTGTATACTTGTACACATGCTTGAAGGGTTGCACATTCATTTTTATATGTATACATTACATATAATTAGGGTTTTGATGTAAACGTTAATGTTTAATGCTTGTTTTGATATAACATTTTGAAAAGTACGTTAAATGGATAATGTACTTGGTAAAAATGATATTAGGATATAGACTTGACATATTAGGATGTTTACATGATATAAACATAGATATAGATGGCATTGATAGAGGTTGCGTGAGCTCGTTTACTTTAGAGATGCAAGTTACGTTTCAAAATGAGATAAAACAAAAAATTTCCCTGTATAAAGGTGTTGTATATATAATAGATGGATAATACAGTGCATCTAATTTAATAGATGGATAATTACATTGATGAAAATTGTGGGTTGTTATATGTAATCCTAGAAATGTACCAATTTAAACAAGTTACTCCATCTAAATCCATAATACTCATTATTGTGGTCTCGAATAGATATATCAAGTCAAGTTCTAAAGTCTACAACATCACCGACACACTCATATTTTTGTGGGATTTAGGCAAACATTTGAAAACGGATCAGGCTGAATCCTTACAATATCTAATAAGGGTTATGTGTGCAGGTTATGTAACTAGTAATTTCACAAAAGTATGCTTAAAAATATATATTAATTTGAGCATAATTTAAGCATTTTGATGTGAAAAAATAGGGCAAGTATCATTCTAATTCCCATCCCCCACTTAAATTATACAACATCCTCGTTGTATAGGTAAAACATTAAAAACGGGAAATTAAAAGAATTAGAACGAGAAACTCCCCTGATATTTTGCTCGGCAGATTCTCCAAGTTGAGTTTATGAGCAAGAATGTGTGTTGTAAATGCGTCTGAATTATAGCATGACTACAACACACATAGGATTCCAGATGATCGATACTTCACCAACGTTGTCGATTTCTTTTCCAGCGAGGTCCTACGCAAAATATAGGAAAAATATGAAAAATCCTATCTCAGGTATCCCACGGTTAATAAAAATGAAAACAATAATTTTTATACTTTTATTGAAAGAGATAGAAGACCATAATGGAAATCATTTTTTTTTTTAAATTTTTTTGTGTAGATACATTCTTTTCTTAGATTGTCTAGCTCAAACACTTTGCTTTCAAACCTGTTATTAACATTAGCTTCTTGTGGTATACATTTTTGTTAGTTTGTTTCCACTGCAGTAAATTGGTGATTTCATAGGAATTTGTTAAGGAATCAATATTAAAGAGCCAGTTAGCTCCTTGTCCTGCAACATTTGATTTATTTTCAAGAAATTTTACATGCAGATTCTCTTCAACATTTCTGGTTTGAGAATTAAATACCTTGAAAGCTTTGCTATTTACAGAGTACCCGACTAAAAACCCTTCTTCAGCCTTCCCATCAAATTTGCCTAAAGGGTCTAGGGTATTTAGAATAGTGACAGGACATCCAAAAGGTCTCATGAAACTTATGCTTGGTGGTCTGCCAATTATAAGTTCACAAGGTGTCTTGTTGTGAGGTTTGGTCACTAAAACCCTATTTAGAACATAACAAGCAGTATTAACTGCTTCAGCTAAAAATACAGTAGGTAGAAGTAAGTCTGCTAGCATAGTCCTAGCAGCCTCAATCAGGGTCATATTCTTTCTCTCGCAAACTCTATTTGTTGTGAGTTTTGGCAATACTAATTCCCTTTTTTATCCCTTTTAATCCACAGAATTCATTCATTTCCCTGTTTTTGATATTTGTCCCATTAAAAATTTTCACACCTGATTTACTTTAAACCTTATGGTTGAATTGGTTTTCTATTTTCTGTATATACTTAAGAATCCCCACTTGTATTCATCCTTAGAGGCTAAGAAGAAAACCCATCTAACCTGCTAAAGTCTTCAGTCACTGAAGGCAATTATGTCTTATGGTTGATACTCCTAACAGATGTTAGACCAAATAAGTCCATATGCAACATCTGTAAGGGTTGGCTGATAGAGCTTACAAGTTTGGCCTTATAGGAAGCCTTGTGTTGTTTTCCCTTCTGAAAAGCAACAAAAGTATGGTCATTGTCAAAAATCTTGAAAGAATGACCTTCTTACAAGTTTTCCCTTCACAAGTTATATTCATTGTTTTAAAATCACATGACCAGCATCCTATGCCATAAGTCTTAGACTCATCAATTATGGCTTTTGCAAATAAACAAGTTAAATCTCCAGAAGGAACAACATTCTTTAAATCAAAGCTGTACATATTGTTTTGCCTGGGGACTCTAAGCAGTACTTGACTTTCATCAATTAGCTTAAAGTCAGGAGACAAAACAAGACATTCAGTTTCAGTGAAAAGAACACTGTTTTTCTTGTCACACATTTGTGAGACAGAGAAAAGATTAAACTTCAGTTCCTTCACAAAAAACACATCTTCAAAGTCTATTTTATTAGTTCTTATCTTACCAATACCTGTTATCTTACCACCTCTAGTACTTCCACCAAAGGCAACAAAACCTCCATCAATATCTTGATAGTCAGTAAGTAAGGCTTTGTTCCCTGTCATATGCCTGGAGCATCCACTGTCAAACATTCCTTTGTACTTTAAAGCTTGTTGTAGATTCCCCTGCACAAAAATAAGAGAGTTAGTTTCTCTTGGGGACCCAAGCCACTACTGACTTAAACCACTGTCAAACATTCCTTTGGAGCTATTGTTTAAATCAGTCATTTTAGGTTTCCAAACACAACCTGCTGAGGCCTTAACAGCAGTGACCCCATTTCCCTTAATAGTACTAACTACTATTTGCCCAATAGTATTAACACCATTTACTCTAACAGTATTAACTTTTTCCTTTGAAACCCTGGTATTAAGTACTGTTGATTTATAAAAAGGCCTTCTAATAGGTGAATGTGACTTAGGAAAAGTATTTATTTTTGATTTTGAAACATTCACTCTATTTTTTGGGGTAGCAGTATTAACATACTGCTTGGCAGTACTAACTGGTATTCTTCCAGGCCTAGTTAAGACTGCAGTTAGAACAAATTTATTTTGATGATTTATTCTCTGAGTGTTGTTCCAAATTGGTCTAACTTCCCTATGACCAGTACCCTTTCCCAAAACAGATGCTTTAGGCATTCTCTTTTCATGAAAATCACAGTCTTTTATTAGATGATTGTGACTTCCACAAACAAAACAAGCTTTCTTAGTAAACCCAAAACCTAACCCCAGTTTTTTAAGTCATCTTCCCATTCCAATCTTTTCTATCTACTTAGAATTGAGTGAACATCCCTAGTTTTTACATCTTTGTATATATTAATTTAACAGTTGTCATTCCTAGCTTTAGTAAACTCAATCTTTTTAAAACTAGGTTTGACTGTTGTTTGAGAATCCTCAAACTGAAATATATCTCCTCCATCATCACAACCTAATCTTCAATTGATAACTCCCACAATTCCTAACGATTTCAACTCTAGTGCATTACGAACACTAAGTATTGCGAGGCGGTGTTTACTGTTAACAACCTGAAGACCGATTATGCACTATCCTTATTTTTTGTAGGCCAATAAACAAATTATCCAATCCTCAAAAGATAGTGTCAGCAATGATAGGCATGTAGTTCCCGGTAAGAGGAGGGGGAACTGCATGATATTCATTATCCTTTTTGAACCTATCATTTGTTTGATTGTCATCACCATCACTTGAACGACTATCAAAGACACTATTAAAACCAATTCACTACTTCATGAACCATGTTTGCATTCAATCTGATCTTCCATATCCTAGACCAGTTTTATCTTTAGAGCTTATTTGACTATTAATCGGTTTATTTTAGTTTTTAGAAGATGTTTCAAACTGTTCTAGTATAGCTTTTAATTCTTCTTTTCCTTCTTAAACGTTTGTTCTAACTGATTTGTAAGTCTAGTGTAAAGCATTACCTTTATCTTTTACTTCAAACTCTAATACAGCAAACGTTTCTCATATAGGACTTTACTATTTATATTTTGATGAAGTTGGTTATAATATGATGCAACTAACCTGTAGCCTCTACAGATTCTAGGCCTAAACTTAATAGCTACAATTTTCTAGATATAGCCTTACTAAGAGTTGGACTTTGTTCATTTCAAACATATTTCGAAGTTTTTCATATTTTTTTAAACACAGTTTTTAGAACAAGAACTGAAACCTCTGTGTCTGATCCAGAGGAGTTTGAAGTGTAGGCCATGAGAGCAAACTTAGTTGGTTTATCTTAAGCTATATAACTCCAATCATATCCTAATCCATCTTGCACAATCAAAGCATTGTCCTGAACAACCAGTGCATCAGAGGTCTCTACTTGGTACGAATAGTCCCCTTCTGTATTTGTCCCTACTCCTATACCCTGCATCTCCATTCATGTTCCCCTGGATTTCTTTGGTGTTCTACAATCCCAGCAAATGGTGACCTTCTATGACAGTTAAAGCATCAACCTAGTTTTATCAAAACCTACAGATCTTTGCCATAGAAGATTAACTTTCCTTCCAGTTCTCATAGTATAATGCTTAATCCCCTACCCTCATAGAAAGCATAGCCACCTGCCATTTAATGTCCATTTCTTCCAAGTTATCCTGATCAATTTGCTCTAGGTCTTCATCATCAAGTTGTGGACCACTTGACAGATCAGCAAAGAATGAGAACATTAGATCATTAGTATATGATGATGAAGAGGCTTGTCCTTTAGAGCTATGGCCTGATGCAGTAGAAACACCATTGGCAGTATTAACTTGTAGGATCCCGTTAACACTTCACTTCATACAATCGATCACGAAATCGGAACTAGAAATGAGAAAGAGAGAGTTGTTCTAAGAAGAGAGAAACTAGAGAGAGAATTGGAGAGAAAAGGAAAAGATATTTTTTATGATATTTTGAACAACTTACTGTTCCCAGTGGAAAAGTTCCTTATCTACCCCGACAATTAAAAGTGACCGCGGGATACTTAACTTGACCCGGGCTCGGTTTTGCTTGGGAATTAAATAAACCCGAAACATATACACTATGATTAACTAACAGAGCCCGAGTTCCTTAATAGCTTTCCTATTATCAACATAACTACTTGATTGACCGGGGGAGACTTAAAATACATTATGAACTAACTTCATTTTCGACTCAATATTTTGAGGCTAACAATCTCCCCCCGAAGTGAGTTCGTTGATGACACTAGATGCCATCATGAGATCAAGAGGAATGCTTTGTGACGTTTAGCTCATGCGGTCTTTGTCTTTCTCTTTGTTTTATTTGATGTAGGCTTGTTCCTTCATTCTTTGCGATCTTGAATGTTGAGCCTTTGTCATTAGTCTTTTTTAAACGTCTTTGCCATCTGCGATCTTATTCTTTGACCAACATGCTCATACTTTTGCAATTATCATGAAAGATTCAAATCAGAGTTTACGAAGTCCTTTGTCCTTTAAAACTGAGCTTTCAAGATAGTAGTATCTTCGAGAATGAGCATTTGAAATGGGAGTGGAGGTTGCCGTTACCACCAGTTTGACCTGCAGTTTACGTTAGTGATAACGCAAAATTGATGAAAATCAATCTGACGTGTCACTCGGTAAATAGTTTTGTAACAGCATCGAGAGTGTCAATGGTTTTTTTTTTTTATCAAATTCCTCATCAACTCAAATCATTTACTGGAGACCAAATCGATATCCAGTTGTCACCAGTTTTGATTCATTATAGAATCTTGCAAGTCACCTACCAAGAGCTTGTTTGATGCTGGCTTAAGCAGATTTCCATCGTCAATTGTGAATACAATAGAATCCGGCAGCGGATGTTTCTGGCAAGATATCACTATGAATTGCCTAGGATCTGATAACACTTGTGAACCTGATGATGTTAATAAATGTTTGAAAAGAGGAAATGTGTCCTAAACAGATTTTTTAATTGATCTCTTGCTCTAGACCACGATTAGTGCATTTTTGGTTTAGTACTCGGAGCTGGACATATTGCCACCTAATTCAATATCAATCGATCTCGAATGAAGATTACAATAGATAACGTGTGTACTCCTGACAAATGAACAAGTTTCTGTTGAGAGAAACCCGAATGGCTGGGAAGTGGTTGAGCATTGCATCACAGGGTCCATGATGTCGTTTTTCAATGACAAATCAAACTTGTGATTCCGTGACATCATAGGTATGAACAACGGTTTTCTGCCCTTAAGTTGTTGAGGTCTTCATTTCTTTAGACCCATTATCCATACATTCTTTTTCATCTTCAACGCCTATCACTGCATACCAGGACGATTATTACTAACACATTGTTTGTGAATTGTTCCAGATTTTAGCTCAATCTTAAGTCGGCATTTAATTCCTATATACATGTCGATCACTCCAATCATACCCTAAGGACTGCTATTTCTAACTTTGTGATAACCTTGGGTAGATCCTCCGGTTCTGGATGGATCCCATAGGATTTATTCCTAACCTAACCACCTATGACTTCATATTCCCAGGAAATTAAGATGTTTTGTTGGTATAAGATCAAACCATAAAACCCGTTTCTTCAGACACATTGAGATCGAATAGATCGATATGTAAATTACATTTTCTCCCCTTATTTTAAATAATAAACACTTAGTTTTTGAAAATACCTTGTGATTTAAAATATTCTTGAAAAATCATGGGTGAAAATATAGTCAGCAAAGACTGATTGGAACATTTAGATAATGTTTTGAATACATAAGAATGGTCGATGATGATGTAAACCAAAAAACATTAAAACTTTGTTTATCGAAAAACTCCCTCTAAAAAAATAGGACCAATTGAGAAATTGTTGTCTTTTGAAAACACTAGCGGGAGGGATGGAGTGTTGTGAACACACAATTTTGAAAGATTATGAAATTGTCATCGAGAAATTCTGAAAAATTGTGTCAACATTTTTTGACAAAGCCAGATGTTAGAACTACTCTCTAACGGTATGGGTAAGCGCACTAAAACGTACCTATCCTTTTTCTTGAGCTAAAAACATTGAATGTTCATGTAAGAACACAGCTCAAGACCAGAAATGTTAATTTCTCGTTGGAGGATAATGTAATAAAACCTTCCTTTTATTTGAAGTCCCGGTTATGTACGGACATTTCACATAAGCCACTATGAAATTAAGAAAAGACATGTTTATGAAACTATTTGCAAACTCGCGCTCGAACTTTCATTTACACACCCGTGTCAGATGTTAATCGACATTTCTCAGCACGTAAATGTTATCGATCAAAGATACATGTCGAGCAAGAATCTTTTTGGAAATTTCCCAGAATTTCAGATTTTGTTTTTTCTTTTTGAAGTTTTTATATTTTTGTATTTGTCTGTTTCTCAAAAATATGTACCTGGTGATTTTGATGATGATATCAAGCAGTCTCATATACAGAACCTCCAGATCAGCTGGAGTCAAACATCTCATACCCAATTTTCTGACAAGAATACTTAAACCAATCCTCAGGAAGGGCTTTTCGTAAACATGTCAGCTAATTGGTATTCAGTTCTGACAAATATAGTTCAATATTACCATTTTTCAATCTGTCCTTTCTGAAATGATACCGAGTATGGATGTGCATTGTGTCGTGAAATTGGTACGGAGGTGTTGCATGAAATAGCTATGGCTACTGAGAGTCGCAGAACAACGTATATTGTTTTGTAGTTGAAGCCATAATCTTGAAGTTGTGTCCTCATCCACATTACTTGAGCACAACTTGCAGATAACGCCACGTACTCTGCCTCTGCTGAAGACATTGAAGAGTGCAATTTTGTTTCTTTGACATCCAACGTTACAAGCTAATCACCAAGAACTGTTGATCCCTGCCAGAAGTGCTTTTCTGAGTATCAATGCATCCGGCATGATCAGCGTCTGAAAATGCTGTTAGTTCAAAGCAAGAATCCTTTGGATACCAGAGTCCCATGTTAATGGTACCCTTTAGGAATTTAAAGAATCTTTAACCTCTTTGAGGTACTTGTGTTGGTCATAGCTTGATAAACGTGCACAATAGCAAACTGCTTTTTGAATCTGTTGTCATCTCTTTTTCATTTCTGTCTTGCGTTTTGGTTGTGACTCTTTGAGTGATGACCGGGTCAACTCGGTGAGAACCGAGTTGACTCGGTTTGGATCTTGATATACCAAAACGCAACCAGCCATGAACTCAAAACGCAGCCAACCTGTCAAAACGCAACATGCACTTTTGTACTTTTGTCTTTTTCTTAAAAACAGATCTGGTTTGGCCAAAACGCAACCAAGAACAACACATAAACTCAGATATGTTCATGTCTTTCAAGCACAAAAAAATAGCAAATTTGAACCAGAATGATGATAGAAACATATACTAACATATGATATATTTTCACAAGAAAAAAATAACCAAAAAATAACCACGATGAACAGTACACAATGAACAGTACGTGAACAGTGATGAACAGTACCGGAACATGAACAACAAACAATGATACGACACACCCCTGCAGCTCTGATGCCAATTGTAGGAACCCGATTAACACTTCAAAACATATAATCAATCACGAATTTGAACTAGAAATGAGATGAGGAATTGAGTTGTTTTTAGAGAGAGAAAGAAGAGAGAGAGAGATGAGAGAATTTTAGGAATGAAAAAGATATTATTTATATATTTTGAACAACTAACTTTTCCAAGTGGAAAAGTTTCTTATATACCCCGACACTTAAAAGTGACGCGCGGGATATTTAACTAGGACCCGGGCTCGGGTTTTGCTTGGGATTAAACCCGAAACATATACAATATTAGATTATCTATCGAGCCTGATTCTCGATATTATCCTATTACAACATTAACTAATTGATTGACCGAGACTTAAATACATAATGAACGAACTTCCAGTTCGACTCAATATTTTGAGGCTAACACAAACACACCCTTACGGTGTTTCCTGCTCACCCAAACACACCATATGGTGTTTCCTGCTCACCCAAAAACACCCTTACGGTGTTTCCTGCTCACCCAAACACACCCTATGGTGTTTCCTGCTCACCCAAACACACCCTTACGGTGTGTTAACCAGATAAACAAACACATCCTTTGGGTGTTACTACAGCCAAACGCACCTTTGGTCGTTTACACAGCCAAACGCACCCTATCCGTGTAAAACCAAACGCACCCTTTGTGCTGATATGAAAACCAAACGCACCCCTTGGTGCCTAATAAAACCAACGCACCCTTTTGGGTGACAGAAAACCAAACGCACCCTTGGTGGTGGCGAGGTGGTGACGATGGAAATGTGGTGACATGGTGGAAGTGACAGTAGTGGGATGGCGGTTATGGTGACGATGGTGATGATGACGACGTAGTTGAGGTGATGGTGACGGGATGTGGTGTGGTGGCTGTCGTGGTGATGGAGTTGAAGGCGGTGGCGGCAGTGTGGAGGTAGATCTGTGGTGTGGCAGCAGCGGTGGATGGCCGGAACGGTGAGGATGGTGACGAGGTGATGTGGATGTGGTGGTGGCGTGGTGTATGGCATCGGTTGGAGACCGACGTGGTGTTCGGAGGTCGGTCGGAATCTAGCCGGAGCGGCGCCGGCGGCCGAAAAAGATAGAGAGGGGGAAGAGGGAAGCTAGGGTTATAACAAAAAAAATGAGGAAACCCTAATTGGTTTGGTATATATATCTAAAAGTATAAAATAAATGTGACAAGTGTCAAACAAGATGAGGGTAGATGGCGTAATTATTTTCACAGGGATTAAAGGTGTAATTTTTGTAAACTAATGGTTCGTAACTCGTTTAGGCTAGTTAACGATTGAATTAAATCACGAAAGTTGCGCCGTTGAGTTCAAAATAATTTTTCCACGAAAAGTCCATACTTGATTTCCTAAATATGAAATATGGCAATTGGAAGTCAAAACTCCTTCTTGAATGATTACCTTTGCTGAGGACGTTTTGTAATCAACAGGGTTTATGAATCCAAGTTATCATTTAGAAAATATTGCAAGCTAATAAAATCCAAGTGAATTAGAGCTTCATTAGAGCTGGAATCTAAGTTTTAAATCAACAATTTTGATTTTGATTGGAACAAAAGATCTCCTGAACACTTAAAGCTAGCGGTAAAGCATTATGTTTTTGTCTATTTCTTATATCTGTATATGTTGACAACATATAGAAAATAAAATTTCACCTAAGCTAAGATTTTAATCTTAGTTTGTATGGAATAATATTTTTATCGATATATATAAGAAATAAATCATACAACCTTGGAACAAATGTTTACTAAGATAAACATACGCGATTAATAAGTCTAACACAACATGGCACATCATTGAGCAAGACTTAAGTTTTTATCCACCTGATAAACACCTAAATGAAACGATTAGTTCAGCTAAAGATTTCATTATTTATGTCAGTGAATATTTATTAGACTAATTGTTAGCACTTCATACTGCAAGATGAACTCCTACAACCATAGATACTAAGTGAAAGTTATTAGACCACTATTGAAAAATATTCTAACAGGCATGCTAAGGACTAAAGAGGCATGTCATAGTTTGTAGCGGATTTTAATAAGGAGATTAAAGTGTTTGAGATTTACACACTAATGATTATTTTGATCGAGAATGATTCTCAATCTAGTCCATGGCAGAATTTTCATCATAAATGATAAACTAACTGACTAGACATGCTTGATTAAAAGCATTGTTGCACTATTCATTAAAGAATAAGAATAATTTACAGTTTGGGAAGCTATTAAGAAGACTGCCTTATATAGGTGGTTCTGCTTGCTTCAAACAACCTATATAATGTATTGTGGCGATGCTAGTATTATTGTATTATCACTGAAACCACATATACAAGAAATAACAATCATCGTTTATTCAAAACCTTTGAGTTTTAAAACAAGTATTCTCAAAGTTCACTCAAAGTTCTCAAAGTTATTCAAAACCTTTTAGTTTTAAAACAAGTATTCTCAAAGTGAATGTCTTGTACCAAACATGTTTATCAAGCTAGGAACATTGAACTTCGACTTACTAGTAGTCTCATGTATATCTGTTTTAGTATTTGGATAATGGAACGTTAAGCAGTTGTATTAAACAATGAATTGATGTACATGGTATGATCGTCTTCATTTATACAACTGTGTTCTATATTAGTGTTGATAGAAATAATGCCTAAAAATATTATTAATATTTTTCACATCTTTACGTTTTGATAATCACAAAATATAAAAACGTTTAATGTAAAATTAAACGTAAACAAGTAATTAGTAGTAAATTTTCATTTCGAAAATTATATCACTTAAAGGTATGAATAAATAAATGCTTAATGCATTTTATGATCAAATAAAATTTTTATTCAACCTCACATCCACTATAAATTTTGTAAACAATATTAAAACGTTACAAAACATTTTCTACAATTAAAAAAGTTTTTATTCAAAATAACATTTTGAATTCAAATTTTCGGACCTAAAACGGCTAGAAAAGTTCCAGAAAATTCCCCCTACACAAAAGACAACTGGGTGCCCCTAGTCTAGGGCGGCCCCCTTAAATACACGGGCGGCCCCCTTAATTTTAAGGGGACCGCCCACCTATTTAAGGGGACCGCCCATAGGTAGCACCCTATTTAAGGGGACCGGCCATAGACCCCGCTCCTCCAGCTTGTCCTATAAATACTGGACTATTCCCCAACATTTTTCTCACCTTTTGCACTCATTCTTTCTGTTCTAAAACAGCCCACACATCTCTCTAAATCCTTTGATCATTTAATCATAAAGCTTTGTTTCCAAGTGATCCAAGCTCAATTCCTCAAGTGCAAGAGAAGAATACTTCCATCATTAATTGAAGAAGTATTACAACCCAAGTATACATTGCAATCTTATTGCATTCACACCATATCTTGTAAATCATTTGTAAATCTTGTAAAGTTGTGTAGTTATTAGGTTTTGGTGATTGTTGTAAGTATAGTTGGATCTTGGTGATCCTTTCTAGTAGTGTTAGTTAGTTGTGACATAAGTAGTGTGGTGAGGACAAGTAGTGAAGGTGTGAAGTTGTGAAGTTGTGAAGGTGTGAAGAAGTTGTGTAGTTGTGTTCAAGGTGTGAAGCTAAGTTGTGTAGTGAAGTTGTGAAGTAGTCGTAAAGTTGTGAAGTCGTGAACAAATTGTGAAGTTGTGTTGTGATAGATTGGTTCTAACTAAGATTAGAACTCGACATCTAGCTTAGTGTCGGAAATAGATATAAGCAACGTTGTGTACGGTTTTCTCCACCATAAAGGAGCTTGTTGACATAGTGAAGAAAATTCTCGAGTTAGGTGTTCGGGGAGTGGTGTAGGCCGAAGAGGAGCTTCGTAACCGAACCACTATAAATTCTTGTGTTGTGGTTTGATCTTTCTAACTCTTATCTTTTATTTACTTCTACTTATTTACATTGTTCATATTGTGCAAGTTTGAATTCACAAAAAGTCGAATTTAAGTTTTTATAAACAAACATAAATATTAAATCAAAAAGCGGTAAACTATTCAACCCCCCCCTTCTAGTTTTCCACAATTGGTATCAAGAGCCACGCTAAACAAGATTTTTAAAATAAATTGTATTTTAAAACTTGAATCGATCTATGGAATCAGAAAAATATTTAGAAGGGCAATCTATGCAAAGACCACCACTATTTGAAAGTGATGGATTTATTTATTGGAAAAATAGATTCGAAACTTATGTGAAGTCAAAAGATCTAGATCTTTGGCATGTTATTACCGATGGTGATTTTCCTCCTATTCAATTTAATCCCGAAACTAAAAAGGATGAAATTGTATCTTTTCATAAACAAGATGATGATCTTAAAAAGAAACTTGCAAAAAATAATGAAGCTAAAATGGTAATTTATAATGCTTTGCCACGTAAAGAATACGAAAGAATTTTTATGTGTCAAACCGCAAAAGAAATTTGGGATACTTTACTAATCACTCATCAAGGTAATAATCAAGTCAAAGCTAACAAAATAGATCTTCTTGTTCAACAATATGAACAATTTATGATTCCGAAAGAGGAGTCAATAGATAATGCCTTTGCTAAGTTTAACACTATTATTACTAGTCTAAAAGCACTTGATGAAAGTTTCTCTAGCAAGAATTGTGTTAGGAAATTTCTTAGGGCACTACATCCAAAATGGCGCGCGAAAGTCACGGCGATTGAAGAATCAAAGAATCTAACAACCTTACCTCTTGACGAACTAATTGGAAACTTGAAAGTTTATGAAGAAGTAATAAAGAAAGATGTAGAAATGGTTAAAGGCAAGAAAGAACAAAGTAGATCACTTGCATTAAAAGTGAAAAAGGAAGTAAGTGATGAAGATAGCTCAAGTTCCGATAGTGAAGACGAAGAGTATGCTATGGCCGTAAAGGAATTCAAGAAATTCTTCAAGAGACGAGGAAGATTTGCAAGACAACCACGAGGCGATAGAAAAACATTCCAAAGAAGTAGAAATGATGGTTATGATAAAAGTGAAAGAAAATGTTTTAGATGTGGTGACCCAAGTCACTTCATTGGAGAATGTTCAAAGCCGCCAAAGAACAACGATCAAAGAGCATTCATTGGAGGAGCATGGAGCGAAAATGGAGAAGATGAGGTGGAAAAGACTAAAGATGAAGCTTGTCTTGTAGCTCGAGCGCCCGATGAAATATGCTTAGGAGTAAATTTGGAACCCGATGAGTGGATTAAAGATAGTGGATGCTCAAAACACATGACCGGTAATCGAAAGTTGTTTTCTTCATACAAAGCATACAACAGAGGTAATGTAATTTTCGGAAGCAACTTACGCGGTAAAATCATAGGCAAAGGTACGATTTCTCAAGACTCCTTAATAATTGAAAATGTTGAGCACGTAGATAACTTAACTTATAACTTGCTTAGTATAGGTCAAATATGTGATAATAAATGCAAAGTAATATTTACCGAACACGATAGCGAAATAATAAAAAACAAAAAAGTTATAGGTAAAGGAATTAGGAAAGGAGGATTATATGTAATGAAACTAGGAAATAAACCGGAAGACAAAATATGCCTTGCAACATTAGACGAAAATTCCACACTATGGCATAGAAGATTAGGTCACGCTAATATGCAACTAATTCAATCATTAGCGTCTAAAGAATTAGTTAGAAATCTACCTAAACTTAAATACGACCAACATTTTTGTGATGCTTGCAAAATTGGAAAGCAAGCTCACGTAAGTCACAAGGCCAAAAATATAGTCTCAACAACTAGATGCTTAGAACTACTTCACATGGATTTGTTTGGCCCCTCCGCCATACGAAGCTATGGAGGAAATCGTTATACCTTAGTAATTGTAGATGACTATTCTCGATACACTTGGACTAGATTTTTAGCAAATAAAACCGAAGCCTTCGAAGAATTCGAAATATTTAGCAAAATGATCCAAAACAAATTAGGATGTTCTATTGTATCAATTAGAACGGATCATGGTCGGGAATTTGATAATGAAGTACAATTTGGAAAATATTGTGATTTAAATGGGATATCTCACAATTTTTCCGCTCCTCGTACTCCACAATCAAATGGGGTAGTAGAAAGAAAAAATCGCACTTTACAAGAAATGAGTAGAACCATGTTAAATGAACAATCCATTCCTCAAAAATTTTGGTGCAATGCGGTCGATACATCAACTTATATAATTAATAGAGTTTCTATTAGACGTATTTTAGGAAAAACTCCATACGAGTTGTTGGTAGGAAACCAAACCATAACTATTTAGAGTATTCGAAAATAAATGCTTTATTCTTAATACAAAAGATTACCTCACAAAGTTCGACCCAAAGTGTACGAAGGTGTTTTCCTAGGATATTGGCAAAATAGTAAAGCTTACATAATACTTAACAAACAAACAATGAAAGTTGAAGAGTCATTGAATGTAACTTTCGATGAAACTCCTCCCTCACCTAAAACATCACCATTGGAAGATGATGAGTTAGTCGAAGAAGAAGCTATTGAGGTTAGTAAAAACAATAATGCATAAGCGATGATTTTGAAGACATTTTCATTAGAAAATATCAAATTGTAAATATTATAAGATTCTAAAAATCGTACCTAGGAAAGGTTTAATTGGTTATCTTAAATCAAAGGAACTATTTAGGTCGCAAGCTCAAGACAAAAGCAATTTCTTTTGCTTTATTTCAACAATAGAACCTAAAAATATAAATAAGGCATTAAAATATGAAAATTGGGTAATGGCCATGCAAGAGGAACTAAACCAATTTAAAAAACTAATGATGTTTGGATAATAGTTCAAATCCCATGGATATGAAACCATTATAAGGACAAAGTGGGTACTATAGAAATTAAACTCAATGAAAATGGACGTTGTACCTAGAAACAAAGTAGGTTGTCACCAAGGTTATATTCAATAAGAGGAATTGATTATGACGAAACATATGCCACCCGTAGCTAGACTAGAAGTCCATAAGAACTAAATTAGCTTACTGCATGCGCATAGGACCTTTAAGTTATACTAATAATGGACTGTGAAGAGTGCCCATTTTCTCTAACGGTCTTTATCAAATAAAGAAGGTTTAGTGGCACAAACCTACGGGGAGTCATTGACTTCGACAAAAACTATTATGTCTATAAGACTAAAGAAAGCTTTTTATGGTCTATAAATAAGCCCCAAAGCTTGTATCTATCGATTTTAAATCTTTCTTTTTAAACATAATTACTCTATGGGAATGGTAGATAACACACTCTTCACTAAAAAGAAAGACCCCAACCTCATTATTGTCCAAATATATGTTGATGACATTATATTCGAATCAACTTATCAAGAAATGTGTGATGACTTTGCCAAGATCATGCATGATGAGTTCGAAATGAGTATGATGGGGGAACTAAATTTTTTCTTAGGATTACAAATAAAACAATTAGATGATGGAATATTTTTTAAGCAGTCAAAATATATTAAGGAAATACTTAAGAAATTTGGACTAGAAGACTCTAAGCCAATATAAACCCCTATGTCTACGAAAACCAAACTCACGAGAGCAAGAAGGTGAGTCCGTAGATAATACCAATATAGAGGCATGATAGGTAGTTTATTTTTACTTACGACATGTCAGGGACCCGATATCATGTTTTGTGTTTGCCTTTGCGCACGCTTTCAAGAGGATCCCAAAACCTCTCACCTAGAAGCGGTTAAACGTATCTTCCGATACATTAAAGGCACTACGCATTTAGGATTATGGTATCTGATTCGTGGGTAGTATACACTTAAAATAACACAAATGCAAATCTCAACCAAATGCCCTTGACCAAGGCAAAAGGTCAAAATCTACACAAAGAGATTAAATATATAAGAATCAATATAAAAAAGATTCCGGAAGAGACATTCGGGTCGTATGTTCCAAATCGAGACTGCAATTGAAAATAATATGGTTTGTGTAGAAGGAAATTGAATGATGGAGGAATATATGATGGAGGAAACCACTGATATAATTACAATCTAATATTAATTAAATAAAACTTAATTTAATCTACGGGGGGAAAACAAGCAAAGGAATAATAGGGATTTAAAAACTAAGGGAAACAAGATTAGTTTATAGGGATATCTAAAAATTAAATCTACATTATATATATGGGTCTGAATCAGGTATCGGGGAATCTAATTATTAAAAAATTAAGAAAATAAAATGCTAAATTAAAATTAAAATCACATTAAATTTCTAATTACTTAATTTGGAAAAAAATAAGAAAACTAGATCTTAAACGGAGGTCGTTTGAGTGTTAAAACGAAAAGAAACGGTAAAACGCACCCGGTAAAACGGGTCTAAGACTGAAATTTAAGAAAAATTAAGCCTATACTAAATTTTATATTTTTCCTAGACACTAAATGACAAAAGGAAATTTTATAAAAAAGAAAAATATTTTTTTATTAATTTTTGGATTTTTTATGAATTTTTAAAGATTAAATACTAATTAAAACTAAGTAAATAGAAAAAGACAAAAAATAAAAGTTATAAAAATTCTGAAAAAATAAAATTAAATAAAGAAAAAGTTAACAATTCTAAAAATATAAAAATGCCCAAATTTTACTGTTTATATAAAAAGTAATTAAACTAATTAAAATTAAACCTAATTTAAATTAATTAAATTAAATAAACTAACTAAAGTTAACCTAAGGGACTAACAGTGAAAAGGACACAAGGACTAACGGGGTAACAGGCTAACTAACCACAGGGACTAACAATTATAACTATAAAAGAAGAAATTACACAAACAGTCCCTGAAGTGGACCCCGATTGCAAGGCAAGTCCAACAGCTTATTATCAAAAAGCTATAAAAGAAAACTTGTAAAGGGGCTCAAAGGGAGTCTTTTTTGTAAAAGCACTTATGCTTTTTACTCACTAAATAAGCTAGAAAAGTGAGCTTTTGGACTGCAAAAGCTTAATAAGCTTATGGCTTATTTTTCTTGGCTTTTAGGATTTAAGCTAACAAGATAAGCTAAAACTTATGGGGACAGTTAAATAGGCTAGGGGCAGTCCTAAATAAGCTAAGGCAACCTAGAATAAGCCTTAAAATAAGCTGAAATTATAATAAGCTATTCTAACAGTTTTAAAATAAAACAGAAAAAAGGGAACTTTAAGCCTAGAATAAGCTATACTAGAGGAGGAGTTAAGCTACAAGATTTTGGGGAATTAAAGGGAAACTAATAAGCTACAAATAAAAGCTAAAAGATCCTAAGGTCTAGTATAAAATAAGCTAGATAAATAAAATCCTAGAGCTTAGTATTAAATAAGCTAGAAAAGAGGGGCTAAAGATGGTGCTCAGCACCAGGGGAGGCTAATGCAGTGAGCTAGGGGGCTTTTTAAGCTTATGCAATAAGCTCTAAAGAGCTTTTTACCTAAAATAAAGCACAAACAGATTAAAAGGGGTGGACAATGAGCTTATTTCCAAACTATGGTTTATAAATGAGGACTTAAACCTGCTGATATTGGGGCTTAAAAATGGGTACTTTCAAAAATCATGCATACATACACACTTGGCTTATATTTGGTATGTCACAATGACAGGACAAAGAGTTGGGTGAATTGGCTAGAAACAACAACAACAAGCACAAAAATAGTGTGCTTAAGCTGCATAAGCAGCTTGAGCACTTAAGCTCAATTTAGCTTATTCAAAATTTGACAGAATACAAAAGGAGGACAAAAACTTATTTTAACACTAAAAGTGGTGATTTAAATGGCCTAATAAACCCTACACACTCAGCCAAAGTTGGCTGAGTGGTTACAACCCATGATAGACCCCATATGACCCATTTTAAGACTAAACCAAACACCCCCTTAATTTATAAAAAAGGCTTGTTAACTGTTTTTTTGGTAAAAGAAGACAGAGATAATTGATTATAGGTTGATTTTAATAACTTTTAACACATATTTAACCAATTTAAACAGATTTAAACAACTTGAATGATATTTCAAATTTCGACAAAAGCAATTTCACAAACACTCTTAACTTTTATTAAAACTGAAAGTATTACAACAAAAACTTAAAAAGAAACTGAGTACAACAATTTTTAAAGCAAACTTAATTAAAATTTAAACTAAGAAAGTAAAAACGGGGATCTTTTTTCTTGGCTTGTTCTCTTCTCTTTTATAGAGGTCTGAGCCTTCACTTGGTCTTGGGTTGTGTTAGCTGTGTGTGTACAGAGCTTCCCAAGCAATCCTAGCCCTCCATGTCTTTTGAATACCATCTCACCATTGAAGGTCTTCGGGTTGAGTGTTTTGTTAACAGGGAAAGGGTTATAGGGGCAGGGTAAGTGGGGAAAGGGTATGGGTGAGCTGGTGGGTGTACTAGGGAGGTGGTATGGCTTAGAAACCATGGGAGAGGGAGGGGTGGATTTGGCGGTAAACGGGTTGAGGTACGTTATGGTTGCAGGATTTTAAAAGAAAAGAATGGGGAAGAGGCAAGAGTGCCCCCCCATCTTTCTTTCTATTTTCACTTCCTTTTTAAGCCAAAAACAGTTATAAAATACTTTGGAAAGTGACGCATTTGGTCCCTGTGGTTTATAACTAAAAGAAATAAAAGGGTTTTGGACAATTACAAAAATGGTCCCTGGCTTTTAACTAAAAGAAATAAAAAGAAGTTTGGAAAATTGCAAAACAGCCCTTGTGTTTTATTTTTCTATTTTTCTTTTTAAAACAACTTTCAAACTTGGCATTTTTGGCCCTTTTCTTTATTTTTTTCATTTTTAATTATAAAACAAGGTTTTTAAAATTTACATTTTTGGTCCTTGAGTTTTATAAAAAGGGTATTGGGCTTGGGTTTTGAAGTGGGTTTTGTGTGTACAATGGCTGAGATTGGCTGTAACTGGGCTAGGATTGGGCCTTCAAAGTCTTCACAGTCTTTGTCAATTGCACACAAATGGGCTGTTGAAATTGATTGAGGGCCCATTTGGTCTTCACAGTCTTCATAAATATACTATTGGGCTTTCCCGGCCCATCAGATGGGTAAAGATTGCATCCAATAGTATTCTTCAGTTCCGGCTCCGGTTTGACTGCTGATTCTTCAGTATTGACTCTGACTTTGACATTTTTGGACTTTGGCCTTGATTTTGCACAGTCTTTTCCATTCCATGCTCAGTTTTGTCATTTTGGCTTGGTTTTCTGTCTTTTTGTTGATATCCACTTCCTGCACAATACAAATGCAAAACAAACATATATTTGGCAGTTTTTGTCTGTTTTTGGTCATTTAAGCTCGTTTTTAGAGGTAAAAGATATGTGTAATTAAGCACTTATCAAATCCCCCAAACTAAGGTATTGTGTGTCCTCACGCAATGTTATGAAGTAAACATGTAAGCCCCGTTTTCACCATTTTCTGAATTTACACTAACTACAACTAATATTTTTGGATTTTCTCATTTTTTAACAAGTTTGACTTTCTTTATTTATTAATACTGGGATCATAGAATGAGAAGCGCCCGTAGAGTGATCTACGGATGTCCTGACGGATAATTTCATCGTCCTCGATTTTTCACAAGTTCCAAGCTAAGCAATTAAACAAGATCATTGTCGATATAAGTTTATATGTTAAGCCCTCATACTTATGACTTGTGAATTTTCAACTCCCAACATGGATATACGATTGAATGTGTGTACTCATTTTAATTTAACCATAGACCAACTTATTTTCATAGTCATAATTCAAAATGAATCATGACTCAAAGCAACAACTTATTAAGACTTCGTAACTTGATTTCGAGATTTAAACTTTAGAACTTTTTGCAACATTTCTACTTTAACTTCTCTATTCTTAATGCGACTACTCTTAGACGCAGAAGGGACCTTATCATTCTTTGTATTGCTCCTAGGCTGTGGCCTTCTGGTCTTAATCAGAGTTGTCTACTCCTGTAGAAGACAAACCCATATTAGTCAGAAGTTAAACATATTTTCTTAGTGATGACATAAGGTTGTGAAACAGTGATCGGTTTTGTCCTAACACTTGCTTTAATAGGTTTGTTAGGTACAAGATTTTCTTCCCTAAAAGTCTTAAAAGGATTAATTGATAACATCAAATAGTTAATACATTTTAATATCAAAATCTCCTTGAAAATGCTTATAAACATGTTATAAATGCCTGAAAATGTTACTTAATTATTTGTTATTAGTTTTCAGGGACCAAGTGAGCATTTTAGCAAAAGACAAGGGATTTGGACATGGAATGCACTAAAGTGAGAGTCCAAGGAAATTTACGGCGTAACATCCCTGAAGGATTATGCCTTACGCCGTAACATACTCCAATGAAGAAATGAGTCATCACACCCTTTACGGCGTAAAGCCTCTCCTACTTTATGCCGCAACATTCAAATTTACAAGAAATGATTTATCTGAATCAGCATTATGGCGTAACATAGGCGACAAGGTTACGCTGTAACATCATTTTATGTCTAGAAGATATGTAAGCTTAACGTAGCAAGATTACGTCCTATACAACTTCTACAAGGGTTACACCGTAAACATTATGAAGCCTATAAATAGAGCCCTCCTCTGGCTCATTCAGCATCACTCACTTCCACCACTCCACACACAGTTCTAAGGGGTGAACCAAACCCCCAAGGTTTAAAGCATTTCATCAGAAGGTCCAAGGGAGAAGTCACTTTACACATTTATTATATTTAATCGTTCATAGAATTCTGACAACGCTAAAGGACCTCACGAAACAATCTTTTATGGGTAAAGCATTTTGGCACAATACAAGCTCAGATGAGATTTCAGGGAGAAATTTCGTTAGGAATAGGCAATGAAAAAGTAAAGTTTGATACAAATAGAGAAATATGTTCACTCTCGGATGAGTTCCCTCATCGAAAAATTTAACATGGCATGCTCTAATACAGAAAGTGAATACTTCAATCCCTCCTAAAGTTAACAATGATGATCCCAAGATGGAAAATAAAGAACCCTTCACTATAGCGAGGAAAGCATAGACACTGTTGATTCTAGTGATGATAGTCAAGAGGATGAAGTAGGAAGCCATCTCTCGGAAGATGTAGTATCGAGATGGCATGTTTGCAAACCTATTCATGTAACCTTTAAGGTCTGCGAAGAAGATTGCGGGATATGGCCTACTTGCAATCCCGATTTAAGCTTTTGTAGTGGGTATGATGCTATTTATGGAAAAGAAAAATGGATTCCCCGCAAGGTATGTTTTTGAGATCATTAAGAGACAGAGTGCTCGGGGAATGGGAATGAAATTATTTGCTGGGCATTCCTTAAAGTAATGTATGGAACAAGAATATGACGATATAACTCCATGAACGACGATACTACGAATGGGTAGCACAGAATTACGACTTTAACATTAAAACCACAAAGTATGTAGACCCATACGACTCTCACCATGAAAAATCCTACGGCTACGTTCCTCAAACTGATAACATACCAAATGACACTTTACGCATAAATACCTACTTCCCTGAAGTCCCCCAAACACAACTTAAACAACCACGTCTTAGGGATAATTTATTTAAAGAATGGGTAAAAGAAAACTTTCATTTTAAAGGTAACTTTGAAAGGACAAAGGATAACCCATAATCTAGGAATTTTGAGGTATACAAGGAAGAGTTTGACGATGAGATTAAGCAGTTGGAAAATGAATATGAGTTAAAAGCAGGAAGAAAAAGATATGCCTTGGAAGAAGTATGGGAGAAACGTGAAATGTTTCATGATTCAACCAAACTATGGTGTGATAAAGGATTTGAGGAAGAAGAACTATGTCAAAATGGAATAGAGGAGATGGACTACACACCTCCGTTGGTTAAAAGTGAAACTTTTTGAATTTATCATACGATACACTTTATTTATTTTTTAAATATAGGAAAAGTTTCATAAGCATAACTAAACAAATGGAAGACTTCCTTACATTAGGAAGAGTTAACGGATTTAGATTCATTGAAAAAACTAGGATGAAGATGACTAAATGAAGAGGAAGCCAACTAGAAAACTGAAGCAGGATGATCAAATTAAAGACTCGTTAATAAACAAAAGTGCTTTTTGGGAGACAACCCGTCTTTAATTAATAAAATGCATTTAGGAGTTCGAATTATAGTTGGTTTTGTTGGTTTCTCACTTTATTTAGCAGGTTCTCTCTACAAGGAAATGGAATTCGAGGTCTCCTCGACTCGTGTTCGTGTGGTAGAAAGGTTCTGTATTGGCGTAACCATAAGGGTTACGCCGTAACATATATTATTACGGTGAAATGTCCTGCATTAGTTATGCCGTAACCTTTTTGTTCAAAATTTCAAAATTTCAAAACTACATGTTTACGCCGTAACCAAACCCATGGTTACGCCGTAAAACCCTTTCTGAAAAACTAAAATAAGTTTGAAACCTTTTCAAAAAAATCGTGTACAAGTAAATGAACTTTGTGGGTGTGTTCCCTAGAAACCCTCACGAGACTTCACTCGTCCACTTGGGACACCATGTGGTTTAAAAGGCTTGTTGCATATGCTAAATGGAACTGTGATTCCTACGAAAGTAAGTTAGATTGTAGTGTATATTTATCCATTGAATGTTTAATTCTCTTTGTTGTCTAGTTATTTCAAGGGGAAACGAGTTGTTCTATAACACCTTTGCAAGAATTCAACACTTGCATTATTCTCAGATATGAGAGCAACACTTAGGGGAGTCTTTTGTTACAATTCTACTCTTATTTCATTATTCCTTTTCCTTAATTGTACAATAGGGACATTGTACAAACCAAGTGGGGATATGGGAGTAGAATTACCACTTGACATATATTTGCCTTCGATTTCCTAGTTTTCTTTGAAAAATGGTGCCAATTTTAAAATTTTAACATATTTTTCTTACTAAACTAGAATAAATCTTTGCCAAGCACATTATTATCCTGTAATTAATTTGGTGAGATTAAGCCTAATATTCCGTTTTCATATTCATGAAAATCCCCCAAATGACATAAAGACAGCCGATAGTATGTAGACTTTAGACCTTGGCATGTACATCTTTGTAAGACCTAAATTTGGTTAATTGGAATAGACTGTTCAAAAAGGCAACATTTTAGGAAATTACCTAAAAAGCCTATATGTGTGTGTTTATCGGCTTGTCACACTGACTTGTCAACCTCCCCGTGTAAAACCCTAGTTGCGCTCACTATGTAACACCCCCATATTTGACATATAGCAGCAGAAGCTAATTTGGGGCATTACTTCATGAATCAACAGTCATAATCATAGAAAAAAATACCAAAAAGAGGACGTATAGGAAAATTTAGTATATCATCTAATAATATATCATAGAGTTATAATAAAGGTCCACAATACAAAGAAACTAGAAAATAGAATGATAACAAGTTTGGATGTCCTCAAGTCCAATGCCACTCCGTGCCATAGATTGCTCAATTACCCGAGATAAACATGCTAAAAGGGTCAACACAATGGTTGAGTGAAATTCACAGTGTTTGAAATGTAATAGTTGAATACAAGTCATCATAAGTGGTAATAATTGCAACGAATACAATTATCATGGTAAACAATATTATTGCCCTAAGCTCATGCAACCAAACATTAACATCTGAAGTCAATTTAACGACTCGAAGGAACAACTGTCCTTAAGGAAAGGTAACTTGCCAAATTTTTTTTATTGTATCATTTGTTTCTCAAATATAAGTGCGAGTTGGTACCCCATGTACGGTACCATCCAATGGGATACACACCCCAAAATCTATCACAATATTCGCATGCAACATCGCAAGTGACTAATGGTTCATGATTAAGAAATATTAGCAGTGAAGGCAAACTTAGGCAATAACATATCAGTATAAACATACAGTTTACAAAACACATGTAATCATGGTTTTATAGCATGAAAACTCCCCAACGGGATTTAAAAACATAAAAAAGGTGGGACTATGAACTCACCTTATCAAGGTAGTTGATTGATTTGAAATTTAATTCAAATGAGAGTAAATGGCCTCGTCACGCAACCTGGAGTAATATGTCAAGTCTTAGTTTTTGATTGGGTTGATATTACAAACTAATTTCATAAAGTTTAACGGTTTTTGGTTTGATAACTTGTGAAAATATCTGAAAACACTGTTCGAGCTATCATTATCCAGAGGTCATGTAGTAAACGTTTGAGGAGCTATGACACTTTAAATCGTAAATCCAGCAACTCGTCAAAACGTCTACCCAAATGAAATCCCCTCACATGAAACTCCCTAGTAACGTGATACGTTATAGATTAAATGATAAGATTTTATCATTTTAAGTTTCTTCAAAAGCTAGTGGATGATAAATTATGTTATATTTATAACATAATTGTTTTATAGTGTTTCGATCGACGAATGATAACGACAAATGTGTCGGGTTTTAATAAAATTGAGTCTTATAATATTTAAATATATTTTTATAATTAATATAAAAATATTACATTTTATACCCTTGAGAATATGAAAATGACAATATATACCTTTGGTAATATATTAATTTACAAATTGTTTAAACCTTTTACTTTAATAATATTTTAAACATTTAAACCCTTAACTTAGAGTATGGCAAAACAAACAACTGAAGTGTAACTATTTGATAATTACATTTTTGCCCAAAATTTTATAAAGTTTCATAATTTTACAATATAACCCCTTGCATTAATGTTTTTGCGTTTTTTAGTCCAAATCCAATAATTTTTGTATTTTTTGATCTTGAAAACAAATTTGCAGTATAGCATTATTACTATAACTAAAATAAGTAACTTTTACAAGCTTAAAGCTTATGAAAATAGCTTATTAACTTAAAAATCCAAAACGGGTTCGTTTGGTTTAAAAAGATTAACACGATGGGTTTAATGTTTTAAGATTAGTTTTCAAGCATATAGAAATGACAAATGAGCTTATTGAAATAGCTTATAAGACCAGCTATGGTTTTTTAGCTTATTAGATACACGAAAATGGCTTATTATGGTTTTAAGCATGCGTTTGGTTTAGGAAAACCAAACGTGTGTCTTTGTGATTCAAGAACTTTATACAAGGAGCTTATACATGATCTAATAGGGCTTATTAAGGATCTAAAATAAGGCAAGAGCTTATGGAACGAGTTGAAGACTTACTAGAGCTTAAAATGGATCAAAAATGGTGAAATGGTTCGAACACTTTAGGAGATGAATCAAGGACCTCTTTTCTCTTATTTCCTGGCTTAAAAACAGCTTGTACTTCCCATCTAAACCTTCATCAACTTTTTAGATCAATATTTGAGTATGTGTTGAGTTTTCAGAGATGAATTGAAAAAGTATGTATGTATGCATGTATTTATAGTGTAGAAATACTTAGGGACCAAGTTTACTTGGAGTGGTGGCCAAGGGTTAGCCATGGTGACTAAGAAGGCTAAGGAATAGGTGTAAGGTGTGGGGATGTTCAGTTTAACAAGGGGTACAAAGGGTTTGCATGGTGGCACATAAAGTGTGTGGCCAAGGTGGTAGGAGTTTGCTGGAGTAACAATTATGTGATAAGGTGTAGGAGAGTAGTTGGATCATAATGGAAAGGAGGGTGCAAGGATTAGAACTTATGTTTAACAACTAGTTAGGGTGTCGGGTTCAATTAGGGTTTTGGGTTAGGGTTTAATTCGAGCTAGGGTTTAAGTTTAGGGAGGGAAATTGTTTAAATGTTGTACTATAAGTGTTTGTAACTGTTAGCCTTAATTATAATAAGTCAAACACGAATGTTATCGGTCTTAGAAAGTCAAACTAGGTCATTTATTGTAATAGGCTAGTCGGTTCAACGTGCATTGAATTGTAATCTAATATTGTCCGTTTTCAGGCTCAAAACCCAAGTAAACCAAGTTCGGCCCGTTTAGAAAGCCCAAGTGCCAAGCTAGCAAGGCATGGGTATAAATACCCCTTCACCACACTTGGTGAAGGGTGTTGGTTACATTTTCATTCATTTTGTAACTCACCACTTTTAATCTAATCTCCTTTCTTGTTTTCGCTCAACATACTTTCTCTCTCCCTAAGTTTTTCTTCTTATTTCATACATATTGGTAAAGATTATTGTTGTTAAATGGATTAAACTAAGTGGGATAACATGTGGTATCACTCGCCAAGGGTGTTTAGTGTTTGACTTGTATTGAATTCCGTGGTTAAATTTTTTGCTTAATGTTTGGTTCGCATATAAAAGCAAGAAAAAAAAAACCTTGGTTTGATTTGATTTCGTTGCTCCAGTGTTAAAGGTTGTACTTTCGTGCTTAAAACAAGTCCGTGTATCGTCTATTTGGCTTCTCACAATTCATTTCGTGCCTAGATGAAAATTGTAGACTTTTTCTGGTTGCGTTTTGGTTATATGAACATTTCTCATTGCGTTTTGGTTAAAAGATCATTGCGTTTTGTGATAAAAAAGACAAAGAAAAGTACGGCCGAAAGCGACTTGTGGTCCTACTTGTTACTTGATTGCCTTTTTTTTAGGTTTTGCGTTTGCCTCAAGAAGAAGCTATGCGTTTTGTGTAATTGCGTTTCTGTCACAAAGGTTTAAGACCCACATTGCGTTTTGACTAAAGAGAAAACTCCTGCCCAATTAATTTTCTTGATTGCGTTTTGCTCAAGATTTGAATTGCGTTTTTGATCATAGCTCGTTGCTTGCTCATACCGTTGCGTTTTTGCTCAAAAGTCACTGCGTTTTTCTCTTGAGTTTTTATCCTACAAGTTGAGATTTTGCTCCTGCGTTTTGTCCCTTGAAACCTATGTTTTGAAACCCCTAATTTCCAAATCATGTGTTAAAGGTCGATCCCGAGCATTCAAGGTGGTATTTGACTGAATTGGAATCTATTAATCACACGTTTAATCAAAACTAACTTCAAGACAAACAAACTTCAAGGACTATTCCAAGGACTTTGGACTTTAATTCGACTACAAGAAGGTCAATTACACACACACAACAAACACAACCCAATCACAAGGACTTAATTAATTCATCATCCTTAATTTCAATTCAATTCTACTTTCACGGTTTTTTCTATTGATTTTGTAAAATCCCGACAAGTAATTCATTTTATTCTCGGTTTAATCATAGAGTTGTAAAATCCCGTGGAGGTTAATTGCATTCATCCATAATACAATCAACACTTCATAACACTTAAGATCCGATATCCATTTACAACAACATCATTCATAATGTCAAATTCAAATACCAATATGCAAACTCAAACATCAAGTGTTCTTCAAAATGACACAGTTTCTTCTTGTTCAATTTCTAAAGTTCAAGAGAAGACACAACTTTCAAGAATTAAATGCATGAACAGTCTTCGAGCAATTCAGTCACAACTCAAGTTTCTCATAGAAACTTTACAAGATTTTGGTAACATGCATATCTTCAAGAGAACATTCTCTCAAGACTTGGATTTACTAGAAAATCATCTTACCAAAGAAATAATTTCTCAGACTGATTGCAAGACTACTTTGACAAAACTCAGAACAAGGTTTAAAAATGCTTTCGATTCAGAATTAAAAGCGCGTATGCAGAATTATACAAGATATGATGCTCAATCATTTTACGATGCAATGATCTTTAACATGGATTCCCTCGGGAAATACATGCTTGAGTTAATTCTTCATCAACAACGAACTCCACAATTGTTGAAACAAAAGAAGTTGATGCAAACACAAGAAGATCATTCAAATCCAATTCCAGCATTGAATGTTGATTCATTGAAAGTTGATTTAGTTGTCATACAAAACACTTGTTCTGAGAAAGAAGACAGTAATTCAGAGACTGCATCCAGCAAATTAGTAAAGGAATGCAGCTTGAATTCTGAAACAAAAGATGTGCATGCAATCAAATACAAGATGTCAAAAGCAAAAGAAAGATGCATGGCATATTTTCGATCTCTTCATTCACACCTTCAAGTTCTTTCAAAAGATGACTTAAAAGGCACTCGCATCGAACATGGATTCAAACGGGCATTCATGTCACTCTTTGGTCAAGATGTTGATACTTTCACAAGAACAATGCTCCTCAACGTAGATCAACTACAAAAGCAACTTGACAAAGATGAATTTCAAGAAGATGGATCCATGAAAAAGATGAAATTACACTTTCAAGAAGATGGTCCATGTCAGCCTTTTTTTGGTGATCAACAAACCAGTTTCACACACAGCAATTCATTGATTTCAAAAGTTTTACTTTAGATTATAATAGTCATATAACAAGGACAAGTACGGGTTGGGGGGGTTGGTAGGGGGTGAGGAGATAGGGGCGGACGGGACGAGTCACTAGGAAATCGGGCTGTGAGGTGTAGAGTGGGGTAGAGAGGTGAGTGTTGGAGAAACCGTTAGGAACGACTACTTAACGGAGGGGTCGGAAGGGACGACTAGGGTTGGTGGTAGAGTTGGGAGGTTTTTTTGGTGAGGTAAACGAGGATACGGGGAGTGCGCGGTAATCATCAGGTTTGCGAGACACAATACGTGATTGGACGGTCTTAGGAGAGGGAGGGAGATTAGTGATTTTTTTTTCACGGATAGAGAATATTGCTGAGTCTCACTCAACTCCTGCATCCTACACAAGTTTGATGAACAAGTGTTCCATTTTGTGTTCCCCCAGTCGTTCTTGTGAATCTACACAAATCAACCTCACCACAAATAAAAAAATGACACGCACACATAAGGCACAAAAAAAAAAAACTAAACGAGAAAACACAACTTAAACATAAAAGATAGAACTCAATGAACTATAAAAAACTACCATTAATCCTACCATTCATCTTACTATAGATAGATATCTACTATAAAACTAATGCACATCAACAACTAATGCCCACCCCTGATTTACACTGTTATCCCTTACTCTCAAACCACAAACTGCAACAACCGCCTTACAATACCTACCCCCCACACAACTCACCACCAGCACAGTCCCCACACCCACTACACATCCCATACACCGAGCATAAAGCTCCCAACTATGCCCCCCCAATCTATAATATCGCGCTCCCCAACACCCCAGCTAGCCGCCTCCCCTCCCGCACATAGAAAACAGACCAACTTAATATCTCACATCCCCACCCGTCTGATCTGACTATAAGAAATAATCTACACTCTCCCCAACAGCCGCACCAAATAATACCGCATCTAACCCCCCCCTCTACCCACAAACCAAGTCTAAATGATGCCCATCCCCCCCCCCACCATACACCCCCCCAGCCCCCGTCCGCTCACTCACGCCCCCTCCCACCTACACAGTCGCCAGTTGCTGTCCAAACACCCATCCCGCCGTATCACCAAAGCAATACACCTCTCCCCAACTTTTCTCCCACCAATCAACTGTCCACCACACTCCTCCTCACTACTCGCCAGCTCCCCCCCCACAAGCAGATTCCACCATCCCCTTCGCCCTCTCCCCTCCCCCCCCCACCATCCAATCCAATATAACACACACACCGATAACTCCTAAAAACCATAATCAAAATAAACAATCCCAGCCTAAAAAAAGACGAACCCAAAATTCATAATAGACAACAATACACTCACCCCAAAGACTCCTATCCCATGCAACATTGTTAACCAACAAACTTACAATCAATTATACGATGAATAATACCCCAAAGCACCCCTACCAAAATAAGCCCCCAATACATCACCAAACTCACCCATCCCACCCCTCCCACCCTCCCAACAAAAACTGAATACCACAGGTCTAACCCGCCCCCCAACCCCCCCCTCCCACCTAAACTTATCCGCCCCCTCATTAACCCCACCCTCCTCTAGCTCCCAAAAATTCAGCAACAACCTTCTTAACATACCCATCAGTCGAAGTAGTGTATCTTTGACGTGTTTAACCACGATTCCGTGTAAACAACAAAGTACTTGTTGTTATATGATAGTAAATGAATTCTAAAGTAAACTTGAAACAATGATTGCTGAAACTGTTTTGTTGATCACCAAAAAGGCTGACATGGATCCATCTTCTTGAAATTCATCTTTTTTAAGTTGCTTTTGTAGTTGATCTACATTTAGAATCATCGTACTTGTGAAAGTATTAGCATCTTGACCAAAGAGTGACATGAATGCCCGTTTGAATCCGTGTTCGATGTGAGTGCCTTTTAAGTCATCTTTAGAAAGAACTTGAAGGTGTAATAAAGAGATCAAAAATATGCCATGCATCTTTCTTTTGCTTTTGACATCTTGTATTTGATTGCATGCACATCTTTTGTTTCAAAATTCAAGCTGCTTTCCTTTACTGATTTGCTGGACGCAGTCTCTGAATTACTATTTTCTTTCTCAGAACAAGTGTTTTGTATGACAACTAAATCAACTTTCAATGCTGGAATTGGATTTGAATGATATTCTTGTGTTTGCATCAACTTCTTTTGTTTCAACAATTGTGAGTTTCATTGTTGATTAGAGATTATCTCAAAGCATGTATTTATCTGATGGAATCCATGTTACATAGCAATGCATTTGTATACTAATGAGCATCAAATCTTGGGTATATTTCCTGCATACGCTCTTTGAATTCTAATTTGAAAGCATTATTCAAACGTTGTTCTAGTTGTCAAGTAGAACTTGCAACAGTCCTGAGAAATTATTTCTTTGGTAAGATTTGTGCTAGTAAATCAAGTCTGAGAGAATGTCTCTTGAAGAAGGCAATGGGTACCAAAATCTGTTAAAGTATATAATAAAACAAAATTGTGACTGAATTGCTTTTAAGACTGTTTCATAGCATCTACATTTTGTGAAAGTTGAGTCTTCCTCTTGAACTTTAAGAAAGTTGAACACGAAGAAACTGTGACATTGGGCAAAACACTTGATGTTTGAGTTTTGCAAATTCATTTGGATCATTTTGATGTAGTTGAACTGGATATAAGAGCTTTAGTTTTATGAGCGATTGAGTCTTAGGAATACACAGGATTTTTACCATTCCTTGCCGAACCATCACCGAGAAAAAGTTAATATTTCACGGATTTTATGAATCAATAGAAAAAAACGTATAAATTCACCTAATGAATTTATATAATTCAACCCACGAGAAGTGTATAAATCACCCAAAAGAAGTGTATAATCCTCCCAAGCAAAGTGAATAAAATTCCCAAAAAAACAGTGTATAAATCACCTATGTAAAATCACACGTATAAATCACATGTGTAAATACACACGTATAAATCGTCTGTGTTAAAACACACGTATAAATTGCCTGTGTTAAAACACACGTATAAATCAGCCTGTGTTAAAACCACGTATAAAATCGCATGTTGTTAAAACACACGTATAAATCGCATGTGTTAAAAACACACGTATAAATCGCTTGTGTTAAAACAGACGTATAAATCGCCTGTGTTAAAACCAAACGTATAAATCGCCTGTGTTAAAAACACACGTAATAATTCGCCTAGCCAAAAAACGTATAGTTCGGCTTGCCAAAAACGTATAGTTCGCCTAAAAAAAATATGACGTAGTAGTTCTCCTTACAAGCCGAGTATAAATTGTCCCAAAAATTTTCGAAAGCTCAATAGATAAAAAAAGCACGAAAAGACTCATTTTGACGTTTTTACTTGAGTTATTCTGCACCAACTAAGTAAAGGGTATAAAGCATATATGACCATAAAAATCAAACTTTAACGTTTTTAAGAGCGAAAAGATGTGAAATCAAGATCAAGACATAAACCCACTTTCGAACCAAAACTAAAAGATCAACCTTTTTAAGTTTATTTCAAGGATTGACTTTTGGTACTTATATCCTAATGAAGGTAAATAAATAAGAAAGTTGCAAGCTTTATGGTTTTTTGAATACACAAAAATGAAACCCTTCTTTTGTATATGTGTTCGAACCAAGTGTAAACAGGGAAAAAACCAAGAACAAATCAGCTAAAAACCGCTTGGGCGTATGAATTCTACATGTTTATCCATAAGTAATCCATAATCACAACACAATAAGCCAACCAAAAAGCAAAAGAGTAGAAAGATAAGCTAGAATGTAGAGAGAGAAAGTAGAGAAAGAAACAAGAAGAATATTAGATTTAGAGAGATAATGGTGAGTTATAAAATAAGAGCAAAATGCGACCAACACCCTCTCCATGTGTGGAGAGGGTCCTATTTATATCCTTAACCCACTAAGTGGGGTATGGGCTTTTAACTTGGGTCGGGCTTGGCTTATCTTGGGCTTTAAGCTCAAAACACGGACAATATTAGATTACAATCCAAGTCCGTTGAACCCGACTAGCCTATTACTTAACAAGACTAATTACGACTAATAAGACCGATAACATTCTTATTTGACTTATATAAAATTAAGGCTAACAGATTTTAATGAGATGTGTGGGGTGTTTTAGAACAGAAAGAATAAGTGCAAAAGGTAAGAAAATAGTGGGAAAAGTCTAATATTTATAGGACAAATTGGAGGAGCGTCAGTCTATGGGTACGTCCCCTTAATAGGTGGGGCGTCCCCTAAAATTAAGGGGGGGCACCGTGTTATTTAAGGGGCCGCCCTAGACAGGGCTCCCAGTTTGTCTTTTGTGTAGGGGGGTTTTTAGAACTTTTCTACCGTTTTTAGGTCCGAAATTGAATTTCAAAATGTTTTATTGTGAATAAAACTTCTTTTAATTGAGTAAAAATGTTTTTTGTAATGTTTATAAAAATGTTTACAACATTTTATAAAAGTGTGAGGTTGAATAAAAAATTTCTTTGATCATAAAAATGTGATAAAGACATTTTTTATTTCATACCTTTAAGCCATTCTAATCTACGAAATGAAATTTACTGCTAAATTACTTTTACGTTTAATTTTACGCTTGATCGTTTTTATATTTTGTGATTAGCAAAACAAAGATGAAAAAATATTAAAAAAGTTTTTTAGGCATTATTTCTATCACAATCTCTCCCTTTTTGAAGATTAACAAAATTAACTCAATAAATGTAAAATTAATTTAAACAAGTATTTAGTAGAGTTATATAAGTCTTTCTTCTCCCCTTTTTTGTAAATCAAAAAGGCATCGTCGAGAATTGCTAGTAAAATCGACGGAATAAATGCTCCCCCTTGATGTGTGCTCCCCCTCGTTCGAGGGCACCAAGGAATCGAGCTATGGTTTCTTGGCTACAAAAACGAGTTAGAACAATACAAATATTTCTAACATGTAGCAAGAAGGAAGGAAAAAATAGGACAAGCGTAAGCACAACACAAAGCAAAAATACTTTCATTCATTTATGACAATGTGTGTGACTTCCACAACATACCTAAGAGAAAACAATATTGGCTTTAGAAGCATATTAATACATAAAAAAAAATCCTAAATAGCCATAGAAGGATTTTTGACTTGCTTGCGACACAAAAGGGTTTGACGATTATTTGGAGCATATATGAATTATTTTGGTCCGATAAAGAGTTTGGAGGCGGAGGCGGTTGTGGAAGGGTAAACGTCTTTGAACTCTAGGTGTGGATGAGGTCAATAGTGAGGAGGGAAACAATCAATTGAGATATTCTCCCTAAAGCAAGGAATTAGTTTTTTGGGTGAAAGTATCAACAAGCAATTACCCAACATGGTTTCAACTTGATTAATGTTGAGGGTTGTGTGGTAGGTTTGGAGAGTAAGGTGATGAGGGAATGTTGTTTTGTTGTTGTGAGAGATGCATGGCTAAGAGATTTAATAGGTCTTGTAGTTGATTAATGTCATCAACTAGGCTTTCTCTACTTAGAGATAGAGGTGGTATGTGTTGAGTTTGGTTGTCACTTTGAGGTGGAGCTTGAGTGTAAGTAACATGTGAATTGATAGGTGAGATGGGAAATGGAGGATGTGAGACACCTTGTGGTGATGTGGGAGTGTCCTTAATGTAAGGATTTGATGATGCATGATTGGGGTGATTGTTTTCTTGAGATGGTTCATGATGAGGAGTGAGTGGTTTTGACATGGTTATAGGTGAACTACATTTAGCTCATGGATTGTTTACAAGAGTTTAGTTTTTTCTCCAAATGGGTTGCACACTATTTTGGCTACCCTTGGGATGGTTTGGATGTGGGTTGTTTAAGAGATGTCATTGGTGATGGATTGTGATTATGATGATTAAAGGATGTATTTATAGTGGAGTGAAATAGTTTAAATTAGGAAGAATGACATTTAAATAGATTAAATCCACAGAAGATGTTTTGTGATTAGGGAAACATACTAAGTCTAGTTTATTTGTCAAAAAGGAAGTGAAAAATACTGTTTTACCCGTTACTGTTTAGGCGCCCCTTAAATAGGTCGATCCCTTAAATATAATGGGCCACCCTATATGATTAAGGGGGCCGCCTACTGCCATTTCCCAGATTTCCAAAAATGATTTTTCTCAAAATTTTGTGGAGGGGTTTTTTGTTTTGTGATTATTTGCAAGCAAGCCATCTTTTATACAAGTAAGATTTTTAACTCATAGCAAGCAAGCATTAGTTTACATTTACATATATGACAAGTTTAGATAAAACTAGATGTAAATTGCAAAATCTTGCCTAAAAGTTTGGCCTAAATTGCATGTTTCATCCCAAATGTTACGAAAGTGCAAGAATCGTCCTTGTGGGGAAACCTTTGGTGCAAATATCATCCCTATGGGGACGATATTTGCACCAAAGGTTTCCCAAAATGTTTCCTCAAAGGGATGATACTTGCACCAAAGGTTTCCCACAGGGACGATCCTTGCACTTTCGTAACATTTAGGACGAAACATGCAATTTGGCCAAACTTTAAGGACGATTTATGCAATTTACTCATAAAACTATTTCACATAATTTTGGCATATAATCATATATGAATTGAAGATCAAAAGAGTGAAGAGCATATAAAATAGTGACTAAATATAATGCACAAAGAATTTTTCTTGTCAAGGGGGTTAAGTGAAAAACGAACCGAACTTTTGTGCAAATACTAGTGTGTGCCTAAGTGCGACAAATGTGGAGTAGCGATTATTTCGACACTAAGACATGTAAAACCTAAGAAATAATCCAAATGCTCCTTGATTTAATTTTGCTCAACCAAGATTGTCGAAAATATATATTAGATTATATACTTTTGACAACAAGTAAGAGAACATTATGCATATGTGAAAAATGTTTTTAGCATATCTCAACAATATATGAAAATTGATTTTCATGTGCTCCTAGTTGTGAGAAAGACTTTTTAGAATAATAGATTGGGACTATTGTATAATTAGATATGCATTTAGATAGAAGAATTTGTAAAAGTTTAGATAGACTTTTCCAATCTTGTGTTTTTGTGTAAAATAAAAACCTAGACACAGAAAAAAAATTAGTCAGTCAGGTGGGTGGTCCCCTTAAAGTCTGGGTGGTCCCCTTAAAATTAAGGGGGCCGCCCTTTATGAATTAAGGGGGCCGCCACCTGTTGAGAAATTTTTTCTCAGATTTTTGACAAACAGTTTATTGATGATTATCATTTCTTTATTATGCCGAAAACTTAATCAATTTGTTCCATCATTCCTAGACCTAGACGTAAGTAGTTAAATGGCTCACGTTTAAGTGGTTTAGTTAGAATATCAGATATGTTGTATTCCGATGAGACCTTTTCTATAGAGATATTCCCTTTTTGAACAATAAGCGCGAAGAAGTGATGGCAATTTCAATGTGTTTTGTTCGTGAGTGTTGAATGTGATTCTTACTTAAGACTATAGCCTCTTTGTTATCACACATTATTAGAATGTCGTCTAACCTAACGCCATGGTCTATGAGAGCTTGTTTCATCCATAGAGATTGTTGACATACCTTTCCGGTGCTTACATATTCTGCTTCGGTTATGGGGATGGCAAAAGCGATTTGCTTCTTCGAAAATCAAGATGTTAGGCAACATCCCATGAAGAACAAAAACGTGCAAACACCACTAGTGCTCTTATGATCTACGTAATCTCCCGCATGATCCGAATCCACATACACTATTGTTTCTATGCCGGATCCCTTAGGATACTGATAAGTGCTTAATTACACATATCTTTTACCTCTAAAAAACGAGCTTAAATGACCAAAAACAGACAAAAACTGCCAAATATATGTTTGTTTTGCATTTATGTGCAGGAAATGGATTATCAACAAAAAGACGAAACCAAGCGCAAAATGACAAAAACGAGCATGGAGATGGAACGAAAGAAAAAGGAAAAAAGAGGGAAGGAAAAGAAGAAGGGGGGGGGGGGGGGGGGGGGGGGGGGGGGGGGGGGAGGAATAAGAAAAGGAAAAAAGGGAAGACTGTGCAGAATCAATGGGGGGGGCCAAAGTCCAAAAATGCCAAAGTCAGAGTCAAATATTTAATGAATCAGCATATATCAAACCGGAGCCTGGACGAAAGAATACAATTGAATGCAAGCTTAACCCATCTGATGGGCCGGAAAGCCAAAGTAATAAACTAGAAGACTGTGAAGACCAAAATGGGCCACAAATCAAATTTCAACAGCCCATTTGTGTGCAATTGACAAAGACTGTGAAGACTTTGAAGGCCCAATCCTAGCCCAGTTACAGCCAATCTCAGCCATTGTACACACAAAACCCACTTCATAACCTTATTGGGCTTGAAAAAGCCCAATAACCAAACCTGAACCTTATTGGGCCCAGACACACTCAATTGGGCCCAATACAAGCCCAATAACATAAGCCTGAACCTTATTGGGCCCAGACACACTCAATTGGGCCCAATACAAGCCCAATAGCCCAAAACACCTTTTTTATAAAACTCAAGGACCAAAAATGTAAATTTTAAAACCTTGTTTTATAATTAAAAATGAAAAAATAAAGAAAAGGGGCCAAAAGTGCCATGTTTGAAAGATGTTTTTATAAAGAAAACAAAAGAAACCAAACACAAGGGCTGTTTTTGCAATTTTCCAAACTTCTTTTATTTCTTTTAGTTATAAACTAGAGGGACCAGTTTTGCAAATTACCCTAACCTCCCCTTTTTCTTTTAGTTATAAAACGCAGGGACTGAAGCTGTCACTTTCCAAACCTTGTTTATAACTGAAATTCGGCCAAGATGGAGTGAAAAGAGAAGGAAAGATGGGGGGGCACTCTTGCCTCTTCCCCATACTTTCCTTTTAAACCTGCAACTGCCCCAGAACCCGCAACCTATTTGGCGCCAAAACCATACCACCCCTTCCCCACGGTTTCAAGCCCAAACCACCTCCCAAGTACCACTCACAGCTCACCCATACCCATTTCCCACAACCCATTGCCCCTATAACCTCTCCCCTGGCAAAATCACACAACCCGAAGCACCCCATGAATGGTGAGATGGTGTACAAGGCAAATAGAGGGCTAGGATTGCTTTGGAGGTATTGCACACTCACAGCTAACACATCCCAAGTCCTTTGGACCTCTATAGAAAGAAGAGAAGACAAGCCAAAAGGGGGAAAGATACAACAACCTGTTATTTTTTACTTTTCTTTATTTATAAATTTAATTAAGTTTACTCTAAAATTGTTGTACCAGTTCATTTTAAAGTCTATGTTGTAAATAATTTCCAGCTTATAATACAAGTTAAGAGTTCTTTTTGTGTTATTACAATCTCAAATTTAAGAGGTATGTTAAGCTTTCAATTCTGTCTAAGCTTGCATAAACATGTATAAAAGTTGTTAAGTTCAACTTAATAACTTTTATCTTACCCCTTTCTTCACCAAAAATCAGTTAAAAATCGATTTTTATAAAATAAGGGGGTGTTTGGTTTAACCTGAAAATGGGTCATATGGGGTTTGTTGTGGGTCAAGCTCACTCAGCAACTTTGCAGAGTGGTAGGCTTATTAAGCCACCTAAATCAACATTTTATTTGAAAATAAGTTTTTAAAGTCCCTTTAGCATTCTGTCAAACTTTTCATAAGCAAATACAGAGCTTAAGTGCTCCAGCTGATAGTAAGACAGCTTAACAACACCCTTGGTGTGGGTTTTTTTTTTTTGGTCTATAAATTGAGTGTTACTAGCCCCTTTCAAAAGCCCCTATGTTCTGTCGTTGGTTTTGACCAAGTAAAAGTCAAAGTTAGGCTTGGCAATTTTTTTTAAGACCCCAATTTAAGCCCCATTATCAGGCAACTTAGTATGTTTTCTAGACTCTTAAACTTTGAAAATAAGCTCATTTGCCTTCCCTTTTAATCTGTTTGTGCTTGGATTTGGCTAATAAGCCCTTTAGAGCTTATTGCATAAGCTCAAATAAGCCCCTAGCCACTGTTGTATCTCCCCTGGTGCTGAGCACCACAATTTAGCCCCTTTTATCTAGCTTATTTTATACTAGACCTTAGGATCTTTGCATTTTATTTGTAAGCTGAATTTAGTTCCCTTTAATTCCCCAAAATCTTGTAGCTTAACTCCTCCTCTAGTATAGCTTATTCTAGGCTTAAAGTTCCCTTTTTTCTGTTTTATTTTAAAACTGTTAGAATAGCGCTTATTGGTTCATATCTCTTTGAGATTTTTGGGTTTTCTTGAAGCTTTTAAGCCCCTTTATAAGACTTCATAAGCCCAGCCCTTGAAAAGCTTATTTGATTGCTTATTTTTAAGCTAACAAACAACCCCTTGTGCCTTTTGTCCTTATAAGCCACTGTCAGCCCATAAGCTCACTTTTCTGGCTTATTTAGAGCCTTTCAGCACTTGTGCCTTTTATAGAAAATGATAAGCTTAAGCCCATCTACAACTTTGCTTTTTTAAGTTTTGCCTAATAAGCTGTTGGACCCACCTTGTAATCGGGGTCCAACTCAGGGACTGTTTGTGTAACTTTCTCTTTTCTAGTTAACTTTGTTAATCCCCCTTGTCAGTTTGCTGTTACCTCGTTTGTCCTTTCAGTCCTTTTCACTGTTAGTCCCAAAGTTAACTTTAGTTAGTTTATTTAATTTAATTAATTTAAATTAGGTTTAATATTAATTAGTTTAATTACTTTTAATATAAACAGTAACTTTTGGGCATTTTCATATTTTTAGAATTGTTAGATTTTTCTTTATTTAGTTTTATTTTTTCAGAATTTTTATAACTTTTATTTTTTGTCTTTTTCTATTTTCTTAGTTTTAATTAGTTTTTAATCTTTATAAATTCATAAAAAATCAGAAAATTAATAAAAAAATATTTTTCTTTTTTATAAAATTTTCTTTTGTCATTTAGTGTCTAGGAAAAATATAAAATTTAGTGTAGGCTTAATTTTTCTTAAATTTCAGTTTTAGACCCGTTTTTACCGGGTGCGTTTTACCGTTTCTTTTCGTTTAGCATTCAAACGACCTCCGTTTTAGTTCTAGTTTTCTTTATTTTTCAAATTAAGTTAATTAGAATTTAATTTTGATTTTTAATTTAATTTAGCATTTATTTTCTAAAATTTTTAGTATTTAGGGTTCCCGATACCTAATTTTGTTTCCCGTAGTTATTAGGACTTATAATATTTCCAATCACTCTCATTCAATCTCATCAAATCAAGGATCACTCTCAATTGCAGCCTCGTTGGGACTTACGACCCGGGAATCATACTTCCGGAATCTTTTTATCATTGATTTGATTCTTATATATTTTATATATATACCAGCAACGAATCAATTTTTGGCGCCGCTGCCGGGGAGGCTAGTGCTACGATTGTTATCCGACATTTGATCTGAGCTTGTCTTATTTGTGAATATATCATCTTAAAAAACACAAAAATATTTTTCTTTTCTTTTTATTAGTACATATCATATAAAAAAATTTCTTTTTAATTTATGGTTTTAAAGTGTTTATAAAAATTCTAGATTCGACTTTATGTGAATTCAACACTAGACAATGTATGAACAATTATACTTATCTAAACCATCAATAGGATTAGTATGGAAAAAAATAATGTTTATAGACAAGAGATAAAGTCAAAGAACAATCATACCCACAACGCGAGGATTTATAGTGGTTCGGTAATGAAGCACCTCTTCGCCCTACTTCACTCCTCGAGCACCTAACTCAAGAGTTTTCTTCACTATGTCAACAAGCTCCCTTATGGCTGAGAAAACCTTAAACAACTTTTGCTTATCTTGATTTCTGACACTAAGCTAGATGTCGGTTATAATTTAGCTCGAACAATCTTACCACAACTTACACAACTTCATCCACACAACTTGACTTCACGACTTGATCATGACTACACAACTTCTTCACACCTTAGTTTTCTTTTACACCCTACTTCACCAAAGCACTATATAATCACACCTAACTAACACTACTAGGAAAGATCACCAAGATCTAACTATACTTACAACAATTACCAAGATCTAACAACTACACAACTTTACAAGATTTACAAATGATTTACAAGTTATGATATAGATGCAATAAGATTGCAACAACACACGAAGGTGTAATACTTCTTCACTTGATGATGGAAGTATTCTTCTCTTGCACTTGAGGAATTAAGCTTGGATCACTTAGAAACAAAGCATTATGATTAGATTATCAAAGGATTTTAACGAGATGTGTGGGCTATTTTAGAACAGAAAGAATGAGTGCAAAAGGTGATAAAATAGTGGGGAAAAGTCCAGTATTTATAGGATAAACTGGAGGAGCGTCTACCTATGGGCGGTCCTCTTAAATGCTTTCTAGATGCTTACAAGGGTTATCACCAGATACCTATAGCCGAGAAAGACGAAGAAAAAACAATATTTTTTTACAAGAGAAGGGGTTTTCTGCTACAAATGACTACCCTTCGGTTTGAAAAATGCAGGGGCCACTTATCAAAAGCTTATAGACAAAGTTTTTGGTCATCAGATGGGAAGAAATATAGAGTTTAATGCCGACGGACGTATGTTAAATAAAAAGCGACTCCAATTAAGAAATGATGGGCCAGACATCACCGAAACCTTTGAAAGGCTTCAGGCAATCAATCTGAAGCTTAATCCAAAAAATGCTCTTTCAAAGTAGAAGAAGGAATATATTCGAGCCATCTCATTATGAAGCAAGGCATAAGAGCAGACCCCTCTAAGGTAAAAGCTGTATCAACCCTATGACCTCCCAAAACGGTCAGCGAGATGCAAAACCTTAACAAAAAGATAGCGACCCTAAGTAGGTTCCTCTCAAAGAGTGCGGAAAAGACACTCCCTTTTATGAAAGCTCTGAAAAGCTGTACGAGTGTAAAGATGGTTCAATGGGCGAAGGAGGCAGATAAATCCTTTCGGAGAATGAAAGAATGCTTAGAGCCATTGCCAACGATGGTCGTACCGACAAAGGGTGAAACTCTAACAATGTACCTCGCAACCTCATAAGATAACGTGAACGCAGTACTGATGGTGAAAGGGGAAAGAAACAAATCCCCATAGACTTCGTAAGCCAAACATTACATGGAGCTAAATTGAAGTATCCAGAATTAGAAAAACTGACACTCGCCCCCGTGTACGCTGTAAGGAAACTCCGAAGGTATTTCCAAGCTCACCCGATACAAGTCCTCAACGACAAACCTATAAAATAAATTCTGGCGAAACCAGAAAAATCAGGCCGCATAGCTAAATGGGCCATTGAATTGGGTGAGCATGAAATCGAATTCAGAGGAAGGAACTCGATTAAAGGGTAAATATTAGCTGATTTCCTAGTAGATGTACCTCTTATAGAAAACAGGGAAAGAACAAAGAAGTCAAAAGAAAAGAACCAAAACCAGAAAATGCATGGAAACTATTCACTGATGGAGCCTCAAGCTCTGATAGCTCAGGAGCAGGTCTGATGGTGGTCAGCCTAGAAGGAAGGGAATATACATACGCATTAAGGTTTGAATTCAAAACCACCAACAACGAGGTGGAATTTGAAGCACTCCTGACAGTGTTGCACATAGCCAAAGAGATGTAAATACGAGAACTAATCATTTTTGTAGATTCTCAGCTAGTAGATATCAGTTAATGGCTTTTCGTAAGCCAATACAATTGGACCATCAAATAGTACCTAGCATAAAAAGAATAGATTCCTTTGTTTGGTTTTTCCCAGCTATTCGATCGAACACATTAAAAGAGAACAAAACAATAAAGCAAATGCCCTCAGCAAACTAGCATCAATGACCTTTTCTAAACTCGTGAAAGAAGTTTTAGTCGAAGTCATACAAAACAAGTCCATAACGGAAAAGGGGGGGTTGAATAGTTTATGACTTTTTAATTTAAGGTTTTAAAGTGTTTATAAAAATTCTAGATTCGACTTTATGTGAATTCAACACTTGCATAATATGAACAATATACTTATCTAAACAATCAATAGGATAGTATGAAAAAATAATGTAAGACAAGAGATAAGAGTAAGAACAATCAAACCACAATGCAAGGATTTATAAGGGTTCGGTAACGAAGCACCTCTTCGCCCTACTCCACTCCTCGAGTACCTAACTCGAGAGTTTTCTTCACTATGTCAACAAGCTCCCATATGGCAGAGAAAACCTTACACAACTTTCGCTTATCTTGATTTCTGACAATTAAGGCTAGATGTCGAGTTCTAATCTTAGCTAGAACACTATCTACACTTACTTCTATACTTCACTACACAACTTAACTTCATGACTTGATCACGACTACACAACTTCTTCACACCTTAGTTTTCTGCATACCACTACTTTACCAAGCCACTACTATAATCACACCTAACTAACACTACTAGGAAAAATCACCAAGATCTAAGAACTATACAACTTTACAAGATTTACAAGTTATGATATGGATGCAATAAGATTGCAACGACACATAAAGGTGTAATACTTCTTCACTTGATGATGGAAGCATTCTTCTCTTGCACTTGAGGAATTGAGCTTGGATCACTTAGAAACAAAGCTTTATGATTAGATTATCAAAGGATTTTAACGAGATGTGTGGGCTGTTTTAGAACAGAAAGAATGAGTGCAAAAGGTGATAAAATAGTGGGGAAAAGTCCAGTATTTATAGGACAAACTAGAGGAGCGTCTACCTATGGGTGGTCCCTTTAAATAGGTGGGTGGTCCCCTTAATTTTAAGGGGGCCACCCGTGTATTTAAGGGGGCCGCCCTAGACTGGGCGCTCCCCAGTTTGTCTTTTTGTGTAGGAAGAATAGTCTGGAACTGATTTGCAGTTTTATATACCTAAAATATATCACAATATAATATAAACCTAAGAGCAATTAAGAAAATTACCAAGTTACCTTCGGTAAAATTCACTCTCAAAAATATATATAATATAATATATAATACGTATATTAAACCGGGCAAGTATGATCACCCGGGTCGTTTCCCCAATGACTAGTGAAATTGAAACCACATTTTAGTTTGGATTCTGATTTGAATGAAGCAAAGATATTTTATTTGATAAGCTATGACTACTAAATAAAAAGCAACAATTAAAATGGACAATTAAAATCAATTAATCAATTAACCTAATACGGGAAGCAAATAAAACGCGATAATTAAGCAAGTAAATCAAAATTAAGTCCTAAAAATGCAAATTATTTTTCTAAACCTAGAATTAGACAAAAGAAAATCTTAAGAAAAATAAAAATATTTTTTAGATTATTTTTGAATTTTTTTATCAATTAAAAACTATTTAATTCTAATTAAATCCTAAAATAAAAAAATAGAAATTAAATGAAATTATATTTTTCCTAAGTAAAATAAGTAAAAAGAAAATTTTAGAAAAAGGAATTACTATTTTTGGCTTTTTAGATTAAAAGATATGATTTTTCTAAAATTTAAACTAATTAAAAATATTAAAAATTTAATCTTAAAATTTTTATAAAAATTACACTAAATAAAGAACGTTCTACCCGTGTTTTTTTTTTTGTGCAGAATTTATATAAAAATAAAAGCCCTAATTTTTACTTTTTATTTAAACCTTAATTAAACTAATTAAAAGATAAACCCTAATTACCAAAGTCCAATTATAAGCTCAAATTTTAAAAGTGCTTATCACTAAAAACTTGAAAGAGCAAAATTGTAAAGGAAGCTAGTGGGAACAAAATTAATAAAAGCTACTTGGGCTGAAACTCACAAATAAGCTCAATAAGAGCTTATTTTTAAGCTGACCTCAGAAAGAAGGGCTTAACCCTTGGTTTTAGAAAATAAGCTATAAAAAACTCAAAATTAGTTCAAAATGAAAAAGGAAAGAAGTTCTAATTAGCTTATGACTTACTTAAGCTAATTAAGAAAAGAAAATAGAGCTAGAAACCCTTTTAAGCTACTAAAATTAATCATGAACTAGGCAAACTCAGAAAACAAAAGCAATAAGCAAAAATCCAAATAAGCTAAAATACTCAAAAAGAAAATCTAGACTTTGAGCTACTGAAAACTTATAAAACTGATTATTATCTATCTATTTAAGCTATAAATTCTACCACCTTAAGCTAAGATTCAAAATTTAATAAGCTAAATTACTAACCTACTGTTTTTGGCTTTTTAAGTTTTTGAATGACTTCTGACAGCAAAATTTAAGCAATGAAATAAGCAAATAACCTAAAGATAATTCCTAATCTATATTAAGCTACATCTAAACTATATACTACCTTAATTTGAAAAGCTAAGACCTATGATTACTTGGCTTAATTTTAAGCCAAAAGTGACAGCAGTACTAACTTATTGTTAGTACTTGTGCACTTTGCACAAGTGCAACTCAAAAGTGCAGGTTACCTTGAGGGTAGTCCTGCACTAAGACATACTCAAGTTGAGTGTTTAAACATAAATTAGACACAATCAATAGCTAAAAGATCTTGGATCAAAATGAGACAATAAAAACGTAAGCAAAAAAATCCCCTGTTGCTAGAATCAACATAATAAGCCATAACTTTTTCAAATTAGCAATCTAACCTCTGAAATCTTTTGGAAACTTAATATCTTAGAAAAACTCAACTGACTCAAAGTCTTTGCACAAATCAAATTGACTTATTGTGGCCAAACTATGATAAACCAAACACTCCTTTATCACTATGACATATTTGATTAAGCTACTAATTTTGAAACCTAACAAGCAAAGCTATTATACCAGACAACTAGGAGCTTTTAACAACTAATTTAAGCAAAATTAAACTACCAAATTGAGCTAGAATGCAAGATCTAAGAATCTATTCTAATATTTTTGGTTTTTATGAGTTTTATGACAAATATATGAAAAACAAAGATCTAAACTATCAAAAGCAAAAACAGATGAACATCTAAGTTTATTAAGCTAAACTAAACACAAATAAGTACTAATAAGCAAAGAGAATAAGCAATTAAGCAATAATAAGCATATAAGCTATAACTAGGCAGTTTAAACTGAAATTAGAGAAAAAGGAAAAGAGAAACTTACTTGAACCCTTAGCTAAACAAAAGGTCTCAATTAAGAGCAGCTACAAGCTCTCCTAGCTTATTAATAAGCTAGGAGTTAAGTTCATTTGGTCCTCCATTGCAACCAACTTCCTTTAGCTTTCTACAATTCAATTTGCATAGGTATCAAGGTAAGATATTAAGCTGATTTAAGGTTTAAGTAGGATTAAGTCTAGTTAAACCCAATTTCAACTTATAGACTGAAAAGGCTTATTGAGAGCTTATTGATCTTAGCTTATTTAATAGGAAAAAGTGAAAGTTATGAGATTAGGTAAACCGAGCTTAGAGAGATTAAACAACTAAAATTTCATTATAATAAAGCTTGTTTACATTAAGAAAATTACAAGGATTTAAAGCTAAATTAAGCTAAAAAGAAATTAAGCTAAAAACTAAGACCTAAGCTACGTATATAAAACTAGATAGTGCATGTGTGAGAGGTAAAGGCCTATTTATAGGCTAAGTGAGAAGCTTCTAGGCTCTCTTTCCTTGCTCTCTAATCTTTAATCCTGTCCATCAAATCCTCTAATCATTGGGGCTTCAATTGAGGCCGTTTGATCATTGTGTGGACACCTGAAGATTGCCAGCGTGTCATTCCCTTTTGGATGTCATTGTGCTTCTTATGTGAGTGTTTTAGCACAAAAAACCACACCTCTTGTGCTTCTTCCATTGATGACGTGGCCTAAAACTTGAGAGTTAGCTAATGATTGCTTTGATAAGACTGAATTAACTCTTCTAATTCTACCGCGCGCGCCCGTGTGTACCCCACTTGTTTTTTTTTATGGGGGGGGGACTGTTTTCTTGTGGGCTACAGTTCAAGCTCTATATCGTACATGCATGTTCAGTAGACGCCACCATAATACAAGCTCATGTACTGTGATACTTCTATCTCTGTGTCTGCGTCCGCGTTGTTCTTGTGAGGGCTTTAGCAAAAGTTTGCAGAGTGTATCTCTCTCCTCAAGTTATATCGCCAGTATAGGGATCTATTAGGTTATTTTTGCTCCCACAGCTGAGTAGTCTGCTGATTCCACAGATTGTACTAACTGATAGTTGTAGATCAGGTGATCGTTGAGAATTAAAGTACCGCACAACTAAAGACGTTGCAACTACCTATAGAACCAAATAGACATACTCTCAAATCTAATGATCGATTCCCAATGACTGTAAACCTTTTGAGAGTAAGAGAAGATCCAGCCACAGCGCATGCGTCGCTATTGGTGGAGTGTGGATCGAGTATATCGCTAGTGTTTCCTACCGACCCACGAACCAACCCACCACCCCCCCTCCCCCCCACACCCCCCACCCACCCCACCCACCCCCCCCACCCCCCGCCCCTACCCCCAACAGAACCCCCCCCCACATAGAGATCACAAGTTATAAAACACCTGATTTCCCTTTTTCAAATATTTTTCTCTTTTTATGATTTTTCTTGATAATTAACTACCTAACTACAACTTATTTGTGTTGACTAATTGTAATGTTTTCATTACGCTCATTGGTATCTTGAGGGATTCATAGAACAAAAAAGCACAAATTAAGGGTCTAAAAGATAACTTCATCATCCCGATTTTTAACTTTTCTCTATGCTAAGCTTAAAACAGATCATCGTCTAATTACCAAAGTCATGAACACTAAACTACTCATAAATACTAAATTATGTGCTTATGTTTACCTCCCGCAAAATCCTACTTTTGTTTCTCAGGATTTTATTAAGTCCATTTACAGCGAATGCTCTTTAAGAATTTTGTTTTGATTCTTATTAATTCCAAACAGTAATAAAGCAGTTCTAACGGTTATAGAACGCAATAATTATCTCCTAGCGCACTTATCAAAAGATCAAATGCATCAAGATTAAGTCCACATCGAGGCGATCAAAATTTGGCCTTTTATTCGGTTACTTAAGCAAGGCACCATTCATGTCATATACCCTAAGGCTCGCTCTTTAAGAACATAAAGGGACCAATTTTTTGCACCATATACCCTTAGGCCTCTTTAAGGCACAAAAATAGACAAAAATTAAAGCACATTATTAAACCTCGTCCTTTAGATGGCTACCAACATTGGCCAGCATCCGACAAGATGTAGCAAACATATTGCGACTTTGGAAACTTTCTCGGACTTTAGGAGGCTTTTGTAACATCGGTTTGTGAGCGGCAAGTACATTAAACTTTTTATCACATAGTCTCGAATTAAGAATTGAATTCTACCTCTATCCCATCATATATCATAAGGCTCTTTATGGAAATAAGCCAAATATTTCTTTAATAGAGAACATATTAATATGCCAAATTAAGTATTCCTGATGTGTATCATCCTAATCACAAAGTAACTAAAGAAAAACTTCTATTAGCTAATTATTTAACCCAAAAAACTAGCAGTACAGCTTTCTATTAAACATTTCATATAAAGGTGAAAAGCTAATGGAGAAAAGCACAAGATTAGCACTTATGAGCTTGAAAGAAAACCAACTATACTACGCTTAAGATCATGAACTTATAAATTAACATTATCATTTTTCTCATTCTTCCGCAATTAAAATCTCTCAAGAAAGAAATTCACAAACATTAGCCTATATAAATTCCAACTCGGCAATTTAAATCTACTGAGATTAGAACAAGTTTTTCAATTTACTAACGATTCAAGTCTTTATTTGTGCATGTTTAAAGTCTAACGAGAGACTTAACACAAACTATCATCATTTAGATTGTTAAGGGAGAAAGCTAGAACTCAACACGTACGATCGGGTCAAAAATTACTTCTTATTCTGACCAGCGGAAAACCTACATTCGTGTCTTAACACTTATATTTATTTTATTAATTTTTTTTATATATGACACATAAAAACTTAAAAATTTAAAATTTTTGTTATTTTTGTGGGAAAATGAGTACGTGAGAACAAAACAATAAGCAGGTAATATCAAATCAATAGATTCCCTTCCCCAAACTAAAATGAAACATTGTCCTCAATGTTTAAAGTCGGGTTCTACGAAAATCTAAGCCATTTATGAGGTATGCAAAGATAGACGTTAATCGATAATGATGAAAGGATATCGGATCTCCCCAAACTAATTTCACACAAAGGATGAAAAGCTCGAGTAGAACGAGACAAATCAACCAGACACGAGAGGCTTCAGAAATTGTTGGTTTGATCCTACAAAAATCACAACAAACAAGCAACAAACATCGAGAAATCGAAAAGAATACAAGCCTCTCTTAACACAACACATTAGATAATAGAAAATAGAAAGAAAAGGATAAGCATGGGGTGAACTCCCATGAAGCGGCTTGTTTTTGGTCACCAAGTCACAAGCTCGACTCGATCCCTGAATTTAGTTGTCCTTAGGAAAAGTCTGGAGATCCAGAATAACCAACGGTGGTGTATCCCCTCCATTGTAGTGCTTCAAACGGTGGCAGTTGACTTTGAAATTAGAACCATCGAGATGAGACAACTTGGCAGTGCCATAAGGATAAACTTCGGTGATTGTGAAAGGAAAGGACCCATCGGGGTTGAGCTTGCCAGGAAATCTATAATGGGATTGAAAGCACGACTTGATCACAACATTGAGATTTCGGTTCTTTATCTTGCGAATCGTGTGTTTCTTTGACTTCTCCTTGTAGATTAGCGAATTCTTATAAGCTTGATCACGAAGCTCGCTAAGTTCATTGAGTTGAAGCTTTCGATGATCGCCTGCAGTCTTGAGATCGAAGTTGGCATGCTTAAGAGCCTAATATGCCTTGTGTTCTAGTTCAACTGGTAAGTGACACGCTTTTCTATAGACTAACTTGTACGGAGTGCAACCAATCGAAGTCTTGTAAGCGGTTCTAAAAGCCCATAATGCATCATCTAGTTTGTCAGACCAGAGGCTGCGTTTTCTCCTACCGTCCTTACTCAAAATTCTTTTAGACTCGATTTGTGACTTCAACATGACCACTCGTTTGAGGATGATAAGGAGTCAAAAGACGATGGGTGACACCGTATTTAGACATAACTTTATCAAATTTGTCGTTACAAAAATGGGTCCCACGATCGCTTATGATTTCTCTCAGAGCATCGAATCGGGAGAAAAGGGATTTTAAAAACTTAACAACTACTCTAGCATTGTTGGTGGACGGAGCGCTTTCAGCTTTTAACCGCTTTGAGAAGATAATTCGACGGGCTGACTAGATGTATTTGTTTCCTCTAGACGACGGAAAAGGTCCCATAAAATCAATACCCCATATATCGAAAATTTCACAAACTTGGATAGCATTTTAAGGCATCTCATCATATTGAGAGATTTTGCCTTGTCTTTGACATGCATCACAAGATTTAATCAATTCGAAAGCATCCTTATAAATGGTAGGCCAAAAGAAACCGGCATCAAAAACCTTCTTGGCGGTAAAGTTGGCACCGTAGTGTCCCCCGGTGGGTCCACTGTGACAAGCTTCGAGAATTTCGAAAGCTTCTTTGCCATCTACACACCTTCGGATTATTTGATCCGCACAAGTTTTGAAAAGAAAAGGGTCATCCCAAAAATAATGTTTTACATCTTTAAAGAACTTGTTTTTTTCTTGAGTCGACATTCCTTTTTTAATGAATTTCCCCGCGTGGTAGTTAGCAAAGTCGGCGAACCACGGGGTACTTTGGTCTTTTGAAGTTAACATACTTAAAGTTTCTAAAGGAAAAGTCTCGGTAATCTCTTTTGGATCAAAAGTATTTTCGTAAGGGTTTTCAAGACGAGAGAGGTGATCAGCTGCATAGTTTTCAGCTCCCTTAGTATCGATAACCTTAAAATCAAATTCCTGAAGAAGTAAGACCCATCGAAGCAATCTTGCTTTGGCGTCTTTCTTGTTGAAAAGGTATTTCAAAGCGGAGTGGTCTGTGTAAACAACACTTTTGTTCATGATTAGATATGATCGAAACTTCTCGAAAGCATAAACTACTGCAAGCATCTCTTTTTCGGTTGTTGTGTAGTTAGATTCTGCTTCTGTCATAGTCTTGCTAGCCTAATGAATTGGTCAAAAATGCTTCTCAATCCTTTGTCCTAGGACCGCACCTATTGCATAATCACTTGCATCGCACATGATTTCAAAAGGTTGGTCCCAATTTGGAGCAATGAGAATTGGAGCTTCG
>BQNB010022714.1:0-55369 GCA_026074375.1 Tanacetum coccineum | reverse complement strand
TTTCTTCAATTTTGATACCTGTTGTTTACCTTCTATTCGAATACTCGATATGGCGTATTCATCCCTTTAAATACGACGTGTCCACTTTTCAAAGTTTATACAGCATATTCGACATCAAACATCAATACGGCGTATTCAGCTACTGAATACGGCGTATCGATCATTTGATATAGCAGCAGTTTTATCATTTATTTTCTGTAATTTTTATCTATCTGTTTAATCTTTTTATTTGTGTTCCTAGCCAATTTATTATAGGAAATAAACAAACCATGTACCTGATTTAGACTTTCTTAACTATATATATAATATAATAAAATATATATAATCTAAAAACACAAATCAATGAAAACCAGGAGCAGTATAGAATGTTCCCGGGTCGTTAATCCCCAACGAGGCTGTGCTGGAAAATCGATACGGTCGGAAGATCGGAGTTTGAATGAGAGAAATGATTTGAGAGTGTGGAAAGTTAAATTAGACAATAACAAACAAAAACGTTTAAGAAAAACCTAAAAATTACGAAATTAAGCTAGAAAACGAGAGCACGAATCCCGAACAAAGGGGGAAAAACCTAAAAACTTCAAAATTAACCCTACGGAGAAATTTTCACTTCTAAACTACTCTAGGGAGCAAATACGAAGAATGAAAAAGACTAGACCTGAAAACGGAGGTCGTTTTGACCCAAAAACGATTCAAGACAAAAACCGCCCTCTCGAGCCCGATCTTTAAAAATGTCAAAAAGTTACAAAAAAATGACCCTTACGAAAATTATATATTTTTCCTACAAACAATATTACTAAAGAAAATTTCTAAAAAAGAAAAATATTTTTTTGGCAGTTTTTTGTATTTTTTATGAATTTTTTAAACTTTTAACTAAATTAATTATAAAAAATACTAAACGACTTTTAAAAATTCTGAAAATTTTACTAAAAATACTTTACACTATAACTAACCTACGAAAAATAAGAAACCAAAAGTTTGCTTATAAATAAGCCCGAAAATAACTGAAAACATCTTATAGCAAAAGCGGTGCAAAAAGTGTTAAATACATAAGCCCTTGGGACACTAACAGAAAAGTCCCAAGGCGCAGCGGTATGAATGTGTTATAAAAAGAGTGTACTAGGTAGAGCCCCGGGTTCGAGTCTTGCCTCACCCGTGTCACCCCTTGTCTCTTTTTTTTCATCGAAAACTTTGTGAACCAAAGATGTTTAAGCTTATTGACCTTAACAACTTTCAAAAACTACAACTTTTTCTAAAAAGCTAAGAATAAGCTTAAAAGAGCTTTTTAAAACGACAGAAGCTAAAATGAAGCTAAGGCAAAAAAATGGCATAAGTCTTTTTGAAGGTCTTTTTGGGAAAATAAGCTAGATTGGAACTAATAAGCTAAAGGGTGGGGGGGGTGGGCTAAACTCACCTAAATAAGCTATAAGTACAAAAATGCAGAAACTAAATAAGCTTAAAAAGGGCGTTAACTACAGAACATAAACTAAGCTTAAAAGCTAAAGTGAAGGGCTTAAACTGAAAAGACAGAAGCTTAACAAAGCTTAAAAGGCAAAAGAGGCTAAGCTTCTTGACTGTTGGCACTCTAAGCCAAGGAAATGGCAAATAAGCAAACACAGCTAACTACACAAACAAAATAAGCTATGAACAAGAATAAGCAACTTAGGATAAGCTCAATAAGCCAAAGAGTTTGACTTAAACCCACAGCAGTACTAACTAAGGAGTTAGTACTGTTGGGTATGAATATGGGCTTAAAAGCTTAATAAGCCAAGGAAAAAGGGAATAAGCTATCTAAGATCACTAATACTCCTAATAAGCAAATAAGAGCCTAAATTCAACAACTAAAAAAACTCTTAATAAGCTAGAAAGAAATTAAGCAGTACCTACACTAGAGCTAAGTAAAAACAGCCAAAGGGCTACTTTTAGCTTAAAAATAAGCTATCAAAATGGCTTTTTAAGGACTGAAACAAAGAGGGCTTATAAAAGAGCTTATGGGCTCTTAAGATAAGCCAAAAGCTAGGGCTTAAGTTCACTAAAAAGCTAGATGGGTGGGCTTAAAGTGGGCCCCTTAGCACCAGGGCAAAACTATGCTAAAACAAGGGCTTAATTGACAGCTTAAAATAAGCTGTCAAATAAGCTCAAAATTAAAAGATAAGTTAAAACAGCTAAAGAACACCAAGGAAAGAACTTGTGCACAAATTTTAAGCTTCTAAAACACTAATAATCCTGCTGATTTTAGAGAATGAAAAAGGGCTTTTAGCTTTTATAAAAATGACACTTGAAATTTTGGCAGGTTTGACTCACCAAGTCAAAAGACTCAAAGGACTTTGTGTGCTTGTTTTAAACACACCAATGCCACTCTTTTTAAACTACAACTCAAGTATACAATGGCTTATCCAAATAAGCCATTGTATCCTTTTTTAAAAAGCCAACAGTTTCAAAGCACTTATAAAAACTTGAAAAACAGGTTTTGACTTAAAAAACTTTAGCAAAACAAACTTAAATAAGCTCAAATACTTAAGCTAAAACTAACTTTGTGACCACAACCCATACCAAACTGTTTTGACCCGTTTTTACACTTAACCCAAACACCCCTTTAATTTCTAAAAATGAATTTTAAACTATAAAAGCTGAAGTAAACTAAACTTTTTAAAAGACTAACACTTCTTAAGCAATATTAAACAATAAAAAGGTAAAAAGCAAAACAAATAAGCACTTTTAAAGGATTGATAAGCTAGAACAGTTCTAATCTATTTTAGACAGATTTTCATCAAGTTGCATGAAAATGAAATGAAAAGCACTAAAAGGCATGCTTAGGCATAAATGAACACAAATGAGCACAATAGAACATTAATAAGCTAAAAATAAGCCAATAAGCAATTGCTACAGTAACTTTTTAAGCAAAATTTAAAGAGAATTGTACCTTTAACCCTTGCTCAAAACAGGGGTTTTGAAACCTAATAAGCTCAAAAATCCTACCCACAACTTATAAATAAGCTTAAACTAGGCAAACCCAATCAACCATCCCAAATTGCTCATTCATCCACATTTGCTTAATCCAACAGTAACTTTGTCCTTTTTAATTTTCCTTAAAGTTTTCAAAAACAGGTTATAAAATGGCTTATGTTGAGAGCTTATAGGTTAAAGAGACAATTGTAACTTAGAACACACATGTAAGAGTAACTGAATTTTCATTAAAAAGTGAAGTACAAGTACATAAAAGACTAAACTGAAAACTTAATACACTAAAAAAAACTTTTTAAAACTAAGAACTACACACTTGCCACAAGGGGCTTACAAAGTCTTATATAGTAGAAAAAAACGAGCTAGGGTTCCTTCTTGGTCTTCTTGTCTTTTTGCAAGTGTGTTTCTTTGTAGACACACAAACGAAGTGTGTTTGTTGTGAGATTGCAAAGAACAAACAATCCTGGCCCTCTATTTTTCTTGGCCCCTAAGTCGAAGTATATTAACCTTTGATGATCTTGGTGGATTTATGGATTGCCAACATGGCAAACCCATGTGGGGGGGTGGGGTTATGGGATTGTGAAGTTTTTGGAGTATGTGGGAATTCAAACGAGGAGGAAAATGACAGTTTGTGGGGTTGGGGAGTTTTGGCGAGAACAAAAGAAGGAGATGTACAGTAATTCGAATGTTGGGGTGAGGGTTTGTGGGTTTGGCAACTTTGGTCCTCCAAAGTGTTAAGGGTTGTTGCACTACACGTCCTTGTGGTGTTAAAAGGTTTGAGGACTTGGCAAATTAACCCCCTGAAAGTTATATATAGAGTTGCACCACAAGTCCTTGTTAGATGTGGTTTTGGGGACTTGGCAGTTTTGCTCCTCGTGGTTTAACTTTCCCAAATTGGCAGTTTTAAACCTTCTCTTTATTTCCTTCTTTTTCTTCTTTAAAACAAGATTGCCAATTTGTCAATTTTAGCCCCTTAACTTGTTCTTCTTCTTTTCCCTCTTTAAATAAGTTTAGGATTTGGCAATTTAAGTCCCTAAACTTATTTTTCTTTACTTGTTGACTTCTGGATTTGTCGGGGTTGACTTGGGTTGACTTTTTCAGGCTTTTTGTTTGACTGGACTTTGTCTTTTCCATGCTTTTCCATTCCGTGTCCGGTTTTGTTGTTTTGGCTTCGTTTTTCGTCCTTTTCTTAAATATCCGTTCCTGCACAACACAATTAGCAAAACAAGCATATATTTGGCATTTTAAGTCCGTTTTTGGTTATTTTTACTTGTTTTTAAAGGTAAAAGGTATGTGTAATTAAACACATACCACCCCACATCACCAATACCAAAAATCCACGTTGGCAATCCTAAGCTTTCCAATTCGTCTAAGGGATGAAGACAAGAATTCAAGGGTTAAGATGATAGGACTTGGTGAGCACTCAAAATAAAGGGCTAAGATGACTTGGTGACTTACTCACACAACTAGCACAACTGCAAACCCTCTCACAAAAGAAACACACCTTAAAGGGACTCAATACCTAATCCTCTTCTATAAATAGGACCCTTGTAGCCATTAATGAGGCATCTATCTAGTTAGTCTTTACAGCTTTTGTTTATGTTTCACTTATTGTATTTTAAATTCTAAGTCTTGTAATCTTTTTAAGTTTAATGAAAGTTTGAGTTTTTTATGTTCTAAAATATGTGTTTTAAGTTCCATTGTTTTTCACCATCTTTTATAAGCTTTCTTTAAGTTCTAACCATTTCATTATAAGCTGTTTATACACTTAAACAACAAAGACTTCCTAGTTTCTTGTTGTTTAAAAACTAGTTCACAAAATCACTTAAAATTTGGTCAAGAAATCTGGAGCATGGTGCATAATGGATGGCCATGGGTTAATGCTTATGTGTATAAGCTATAGGGTGGTTTTGGCACTATTTTGGTGTTAAAAGTCTTAACCAAAAGCAAAGGATAACCTATGAGTTCTATTTTACAATTTTTATCAAAAACTGCTTATAGCGTATTTTGCTTATTATTGTGCTTATTATTGTGACTATATGCTAATTTATGTTTTCTATCATGTTTAGTGTTATTGTTGCTTAGTTTGTAGTTTGAATTTCATTTGTGCAAATTCTAGTTCAAATCTGTCTCAAATAGCTCTTAAAGTAGCACAATGGTGTAGCTTATTGTTCTGGCTTATTTAGTGGTTAAAACTTGTTCATTAGGTGTATTAGAAGCTATCTAAAATCTGGTATTTGAAGTTTTTTCATTGAATTCTCCAGTTTACAAGATTTAAAATGCATTTGCATACTTAAAGGGGTGTTTGGATCAAGAGCAATACTAACCTCAAGTTAGTACTGCTCAGTGGTTCTTGCACTTTGGTTGCTTTGAATCTGTCTTAGAAGTAGTTTAAAACAAGTTTAGACCCAAACTCAAGTTTTCACAAGTAAAATTTTAATCTGTGGTGGTAAATTCAGTTTAGGACTTTATTTCTTTGACCTTGAGGTTTGATACTTAAAAATTGTTGTTTCAAGTTCACTTTATACTCTAAAACATGTTCAATATCTGGTTTAAGTGTTTTATGCATTGGTTTTGTGTTTTTCTTATTTTTACCCACTTTGATAAAATCTGTCATAAACTCAGTTTGGACACCTTGTTTTTAGATCAAGATTTAGATAAGCAAGTTAGTGTTTTAAGGTCTGAAAATTTGAGTACAATTAGTTTAACATATGAACTTTAAGTTTTTGAACTTGATTTGAGGTTTAGAGCTTATTTAATAAGCTAAATTTGAGGCTGCAAGAATCTGAAAAAAAAACACCTTAGCTTTTGTAACCAGTTTTCAAGATCATCATTTTTCTGTGCTATTATCTGTTTACGGTTGTGTTTAAGGATTGGAACGAGTTTAGTATCTTAATCTTAAATGTTTGCATTTACAGCTTTTAAAGTAGCCTTATAGAAGCTTAATTTAGTTTTAAAAGTCTCTAAAAATCGTATTAGTGTTTAGTTAAGTCTGGCTAAGTTCAAGTTTTAAAACATGTTAAGCTTATTCTGAGCTTGTTTGGCTGCACCTTTTTGCTATTTTGTGTCTGCTCAGATTAGAATGTCTATGTATTGAACTATTTTGAGCTTATCTGTGCTTGGCATCCCTAACATACTTATGAGCTTATAGCTCAAAACTGTTTGAGTTTTTGAGCTAAAAGAAAAGCCTTATGTGACCAGCTTATTTCATAAGCCTTTTCTGGGCTTATTTGTGCTTAAAAAATATAAGACCCTTCATTAAACTTGATCACTATAAGCTCTTCTATACGTTTGTTTAAAAAAATTGCAAATAAAAATGGGTTCACAAGCACCATAAGGTTAAAATTTGAATATAGTTGATATTTTAGGACGCGTTTTAGATTCCGGTTTGCGTCTTTAGTTTACTTTGGTTCTTTAAATTTATTAGTTAATTTGCTATTAATTCTACCGTAGAATAGAAATAATCCCAACATTTCCCTAATTTATAACACACATAATCCCGGAACGAAACTCTATTTTCATTCACACCTCGTCAAAGAAAAAACGACCCTGTACGGTTTTATGAACTTTGGGATACAAGAGTGAAAATCGATACTCGGATATATAAAATCTTATTTTTAGTGAAAAGTTATTTGACTATTTGCTTTGGCGAAAGTTTATTAGTTGAAATTTTTTGCATTGTATTAATATTAATTATATATATATTATATATATAAATATATAATATTATATATATAATATATAATATATATATAATATATATATATATAACGAAATTGTAAAAATCAATTTTTAGCGCCGTTGCCGGGGAGGCTGTGAAACGATTATTATGTACGTTTGAAGATTAGTGTTTGAAGACCCTTCTCCGTGAAGTTATCGCTTTCATTTGTGAATATATTTTATTTTATCAAGTAATCAAAAATTCTAAAAATATCAAAATATCTAAAACCAACAAAACAAATCGTGTTGTTAATCGTTATAATCGGCTCACCTTTGAATTACAAACTATAAGGGGGTATAAGGAGGGCTTGATCCAAGGAACATCGCCCAAAAAGGAAGAACGCTTTTAAATCGCTTCGGCGTGCTAATTCCTTCCGCTCTCTTGTGCGTAATTTAAAGAGCTACCGTGGACTTTTAACTTCTGATTACCAAAAATATTGTGTTTTTTTCATAATTAGTGCATGCGCACTCATTCTTAAACCCGTAACCGTCCTTAACAACAAGTCCCACCGAATATTGAACCATTTAATCTTGAAGAACCTATTGAAAATCAAGCTCCTCCCGTAGTTACGATGGCCGATCAACGTACTATGGTGTAATTGCTCTAAGCACCCACCGAGGGTTACGAGGATACAATCGTTGTTCCCGCGATCACCGCGGACAACTTTGAGCTTAAACATGCATTGCTCACTCTTGTGCAAAATAAACCATTTTTCGGACATGATAAAGAAGATCCTCATGCTCACATTTGATATTTCAACAAGCTCACTTCTACTGAAGGCCCAAACGGTCCGAATACGATCGATGTAAGCTTATGCATTTCCATTTTCCCTCGAGGGTGGCCGACCCGATTGGGCTCAAAAAAGAACCCCCCTCGATCGATGCTACTTGGATGATCTGTTTCAAAGTATATCAACCAATTGTTTTTCCTCCCTCCAAAACAACAAACCTTCGAAATGAAATCACCAATTTCCAACAACGTTTTGAGGAATCTTTTAGTGAGGCATGGGACCGATTCAAGGATCTCCTTCGTACATGCCCGACTATCATGGAATCTCGAATGTACATCAACTCGATACTTTCTACAATGCTTTGAACTCTAATGATCAAGATTCGTTGAATTCCGCCGCGGGTGGTAATTATTTGGATAAAATTCCTTGAGATTGCTTAGCCATCATCGTTATTCATAAAACAAAGCGATTGTTGCCAAAGTGAGTACGAGCTCTTCTACCCCCGGTGTTTCACCATGAGTTGCGAACTTTAAAGAGATAGGAAAGCTTGAGCTGCGTAGATAAGAAAAACCAATCCCAAGCTCCATTTACCGTAAAAGCGGTCGAGGAAAGTTGTGTAACTTGCGGTGGCGCTCATTCTTACCGTAATTGTCCCGCCACCGATGGCAACGTTTATCATGACAATATTCAAGAATACGTTTCACAAGCCGCCGCGGTTAACTACAACCAAGAAAATACCGGTTACCGTCCTCCGATAGTTGCAGATCAAATTCGACCTCCCGGTTTTCCTCCCGTTCAAAACAATCAAAACAATCAAAGGAATAATCAAAACCATTACAATCAAAACCAGAGGAATAGATTACACCAAATTCAATTTATCAAACCCATGGCTTACCAAGCTCCGTCTACCAACACCGGCTCCTCAAACACAAGGTGTGTCAAAGGATGACTTTCAAATCTACATCAAAGCCAAGATGAAGCGGTTATGAAAATATGCAAGACACAAAACCAAAACATGCAAAACCAAATGACCAATTTAAAGGACATGCTTACCAAATTCATGAATGCCAATACCGCCTCTACTTCAGGCTCGGGTTCTCTTCCTAGCAACACCGTTGCTAACCGAAAGGCGTGACTTGTGAAATCAGATCATCTACCCATAGTGGTTTTCTATATGATGGACACTTCAATTACACCACCCTTCTCTCGTCAAAGTGGAGGAACACGAACTCGAGGTGATAAGATACACGGTGCAACAAGCACCGAAACATCCAACCTCCGGAAGTCCAAACCCAAAATGATGAGCCCGTTGTTGCTCCAAAGACTAAAACGACAATACCTTATCCTTCAAGGATTAACAAAGAGAAGCTCCGAGAAAAAGACGATCTTTAGCTTGAAATTTATGGAGATTGTTATCAGATCTCCACTATCGACAAAGCCTTCGCGATGCTCTCCGACACATGACCCAAATTTGCACCAATTTTTATGAAAAGCTTCTCAATACCACATATAAGAAATTGACTTAATCAAGGACACGGTGAATAAAAAATTTTACTCGGCGGTTATACCTTCAAAAAGTTTCCGAAAAACTTGGAAACCCCGGTAGATCGTTCTATAACCTGCGTTGTGATTTTTTTCAAAGGATGGCTGAATGCTTAGCCTTGCCAATCTCGATGCAAGCATCAACTAATGCTCTCTCCGTATGAGAAAAGCTAAATCTCTCGATTTAAGTACCAAGACCAATGAACTTGAACTTGCCGACCGAACGATTTCTACTCCAACCAGCATCGCCGAGGATGTTTTCGTGAAAGTTAGAACGTTTTTCTTTCCGGTCGACTTTATAGTCGTTGTTTATATTGCCGATCCTCGGATTCCTTTGATTCTCGGGAGACCTTTCTTGAGGACTAGCCGAGCTTTGATTGATGTTCACGGTACAAATGCCTTCGAGCAATGATGATCAATCTGTAACATGTCAAAGATGGTGTATACTAAGACATTCTCCTACAATACTATTATTCGTAACTGTTCGATTTATTGATGTAGCTTGTAGGAGTTTGCTCAAGAAGTACGTTGGATTTTTTTTGAACCATTTCCAAGAGTGGCAATCCCACCCTAGACTTTGAACAATCCTTTCCTTCTTCCCCTTCTCTTACTCCATTTGAGGGGAGTGACCACTTCATTGAGGAAGAAATCGAAGCTTGTGCTTACTAGCGAATCAATTCACCGGGAATTGATGATCGACTTCGCTCCAAAAGAAACCTTCTCACCCTTAAATCTTGCTTAATTCGGACACCTTCTTCCACCCTCCCTCCGGAAGAACAAAAATTTGAGGAACTTAAGACCGTTGAACCTTCTAGTGATGAACTCCCCGAGCTTGAGCTCAAAGACTTACCTCCTCATCTTGATACGGCGTTATTTATAGGGTACCTATAAAATTACCCGTCATAATTCGCTAAAGACTTAAAAGATGAGAACAAAACCGCTCTTCTTAAGGTTCTTAGATTACATAAGCGTGCCATAGCTTGGAAGATCTCGGATATTAAGGTTATAAGCCAAGTTTTTACCCTAAGGATTTTAAATGGAAGATAATGTTAAACCCACGGTGCAACATCAAAGACGGGTTAACCCAAAAATTCACGAGGTTATCAAGAAAGAAGTTATCAAACTTCTTGAAGCCGATTAATTTATCCCATCTCCGATAGCCCGTGGGTAGCCCCCTCTATTGTGTGCCCAAGAAAGGTGGTATAACGTAATTGGAAAGGAAGAACAATGAAATTGGATACCTTACTCGATTAATTACGGATGGTCGTGTATGCATTGACTACCTGAAAGTAAAATGATTCAACCGTTAAAGATCATTTCCATTACCGATTTAATGGACCAAATGCTTAGAGAAAACCTCGTGGGAAACGAATTATTATTATTATTCTAGATGGTTTTCTCGGGGTCTACTTCAAATACAAATTGACCCAAAGGGACCGACAGGAATACCACATTCACTTGCCCTTACGGAACTTTTGCCTACCGACGCATGCCTTTTGGCTTATGTAATGCTCCGGGCACGTTCCAAAGGTGCATGATGGCCATTTTCCACGACATGATCGAGGAAACAATAGAGGTATTCATGGATGATTTCTCGGTCTTTGGGGATTCTTTCTCTTCATGCCTCTCCCATTTAGACAAAATGCTCAAAAGGTGCGAAGACACCAATCTTGTTCTAAATTAGGAGAAGTGACATTTTATGGTAAAAGAGGGCATCGTCCTCGGCCATAAAGTTTCTAAGTCCGGGATTGAGGTCGATAGAGACAAATTTGATGTAATAGCAAAATTACCTCATCCCACAACCGTCAAAGTAGTTAGAAGATTTTTAGGACATGCCGAATTTTACCGTAGGTTTATTCAAGACTTCTCAAAAATCTCCCGACCAATGACCCACCTTCTAGAGAAAGAAACCCCATTTGTCTTTTCCAAGGAATGTGTAGAGGCATTTAATGCCCTTAAGAAGAAATTGACTGAAGCACCGATTTTAGTTGCCCCTGATTAGGACCTACCCATTGAAGATTATGGTGCGATGCTCGTACAATGCAGTGTAGGTGCGGTCTTGGGGCAACGTAAGACAAAACATTTTGAACCGATACACTATGCAAGCAAGACTATGACTCACGCTCAAGCTCATTATACTACTACGGAGAAAGAGCTTTTAGCCGTAGTGTATGCTTTCAATAAATTACAGCCATATCTTGTCTTGTCAAAAACAATAGTGTATACGGACCACTCAGCTCTTAAGTATCTTCTCGCTAAACAAGATGCTAAACCGAGATTGCTTCATTGGATTCTCCTACTCCAAGAATTTGATGTCATTATCCGTGATAAAAAAAGGAAGCAAGAATCTAGGGGCCGACCACTTGTCTAGGTTAGAGAACCCCTACCAAAGGCAGCTCAAGAAAAAGGAAATTACGGAAACATTTCCTTTCGAGACACTTGGTATGGTGACTTTTCGTGGTGATGATAGTACCCCATGGTTTGCCGACTTTGCAATTTGTGAAAGGGATGTCGTCCCAACAAAAGAAGAAATTTTTCAAAGACATTAAGCATTATTTTTGGGACGACCCCTACTTGTTTAAAGTGTGTGTGGATCAAGTGATTCGGCGGTGTGTTTTTGGCCAAGGAGCCCATGATATCCTCATGAATTGCCATAATGGACCCACCGGCGTACATCGTGGTGCCAACTACACCGCTAAAAAACGTCAAGGAAAAATCTCACAAAAGGATGAAATGCCACAAAATGCAATCTAAGTTTGTGAGATCTTTGACGTTTGGGGCATTAATAGGACCGTTCCCGTCTTCACGAGGGAACAAGTATATACTCGTGGCCGTCGATTATTTTTCAAAATGGGTTGAGCGAAAGCGCTCCCCACCAATGACGCCTGAGTTGTTTGCAAATTCTTAAAATCTCTCTTCGCCTGATTTAAAACCCCTCAAGCTATCATTAGTGATCGCGGTACCCATTTTTGCAATGACCAATTTGCAAAGGTCATGCTTAAATACGGAGTTACTCACCGTCTCTCCACCGCGTATCATCCACAAACAAGTGGGCAAGTTGAGGTTTCAAATCGTGGTTGAAACGCATTCTTGAGAGGACCGTAGGTGAACACCGTGCTTCATGGTCCAATAAGTTGGATGACGCCTTGTGGGCCTTTCGTACCGCATTTAAGACACCCATCGGGTGCACTCCTTACAAGTTAGTGTACGGAAAGGCTTGTCATCTTCCCATCGAGCTCGAGCATAAGGCCTATTGGGCCTTAAAGCATTGCAATTATGACCTTGTTACCGCGGGAGATCACCGAAAGATTCAAATAAATGAATTAAATGAACTTCGTGATCAAGCCTATGAGAACTCTTTGATCTACAAAGAGAAGACAAAGAGGATCCATGGCTCCAAGATCAAGAACCGCATTTTCAACGTTGGTGATCGAGTCCTCCTCTTTAATTCTCGATTAAAGATTTTCTCGGGCAAGCTTAAGACCCGCTGGACTAGACCATTCACCGTTACCCAAGTATTTCCTTATGGCACCGTCAAGTTATCTCAAACCGATGGGCCAAACTTCAAGGTGAATGGTCATCGACTTAAACACTACTTTGGAGGGGACATACCACCGATGGTTGTCCCGAATCTCCAAACATTCCCTATGGACCAATGAATTCGGGAACGGGTCAAGCTTAGTGACCTTAAAAAAGTTCTTCGTGGGTGGCAACCTATGCTTATCCTAATATAATTATAATAGTAGTAATGAATAAGTGTTTTGTGAGGAGGTTCATCTCTTCCTATCTCGAGTGCTTTGTGTTTTGTGATATTTGTCCAGGATTGCCCCAGATTATGAAGCCTCTCGTGCTAGCGGTTTTGTCCTTCATTCATTCGAGCTTCAATCTTTGCATAATTATGGGAATCTAATATCCTAATCTTATCGACTAACGTTTATCTTTGTGCACACTTAATAAACGGCTTTAGATTTACGTAGAGACCCTTCTTAAAACATTGAGGACAATGTTCAATTCTAGTATGGGGGGATCTATTGATCTGATTGTGCCTGCAGTCGTTGTTTTCATGTAATCCCGTTTTTACCACCAAAATACCAAAAAAATGAAAAAAATTAAAAATTTTTAGAAATAAAATAAGTATTTTAACACAATGTTGACTTTCCTGTTGGGTAGAATAAGAATAAATTTTGACTCAATCGAGCGTATTGAGCTCTAGCTTGTCCCTTAACTTTTAGACTAAGCATTAGCGGATCTTTTTATTAAAGATTTTAAATTTGCGAAAAACGAGAAATGATAGAGTTAATTATGAGTTAGATGCTAAACAAGGATTAGTTAGAAATCTTAAGAGCTCATAAGTGTAGTTTATGGCTTTTTCTCCCATAAGCTCCTAACCGGACTAATAATACGTGCTATTTTCGAAAATTAAACTTAAATCAACAATTTTTGATATTGAAGCTTTATTAATGTAGTCTACAACATTAATATATTTAGTCTTAGTTCAAATTTATACTTAAATTTTCTAAAAAGAAGTTTTCTCTATATATCGTGGTAATGGAAAATTATAAAAAATGATGAGTAATAATTATAATATGTGGGCTGATAAAATTTGGTTGCATCTTGCCTGCTCACAACCGATGTTGCAGCCTTCTAAAGAAGGCCCATAGTGAGAATAATAATCCAAAGAACCATACCAGGACTTGAAATTTGGCTAATAATAATAATAATGTAATAAACCAAAGCCGAAATAAGACTTCTGGATCATGGTCGGCTCGCATACCGATGTGACAGTCGTTTAAAGGGTGGAGGTAATAATAATAATAATAATAATAAGAATAATAATAATAACTGTGGGCTGATAAAAGTTTACTGTCTCTGGTCAGTTCGCTACCGATGTGGCAATCTTCAATAGAAGGCCCATAGTAAGAATAATAAATCCGAGACTAATAAAAGTTTGCTGCATCTGGTCGGTTCATTGCCGATGTTGTAGCCTTCAAAAAGGTCGAGGATCTCCTGGTCGAAATAAGACTCCTGGACCATGGTCGGCTCGCATACTGATGTGGCAGTTGTTTAAAGGACCGAGAGGTTTAATAATGTTGCTATAATAATAATATAAGAATAAAGCCAAATTTTAACTCCAGGGTTATCTAAATAAAGCCTACGTCTTTGGACTCATAGTTGAGTTGTTTCGGATGAAATAAAAAGGATAACTCCTAAATCATGCGAAATTAGAACCTTAATGTGGACCTTATTCTCACCATATCGTCTCTTTAGGAAAGGATTTCAAACTAATTATGGTCTAAACCGGGTTTACTTTATATGAATAAGAATTTAATTTATTTATCACAAATAATAAGAATAAAATCCTTAGAGGACTTAGGAATAAGGGAGCGGAAAGTAGCTATGCATACACAATTAGCATTTATGAGTAGTGTTAGCATCTTAACTTGTATTTAACAAGATTCGCTTTAAGACTTGGTTTGTGGTCGGTGAAAAATTCGAGAACCGATGAATTTATCCTTTTAGTGTTTCTTGCTCCGTGATCCTTAAAGTTATATATAAAAAAATGAATGATGATGATAATAATAAATGTTTGCATATATATAAAAATGGTAAAACGGGGGCTTTTCAAAACTAGTGATTTCTTAATCCCCTTAGATGAACACTTAGCTACTTTTTAAGGAAATTAGTCTAAGAGGGTTGAAATTTTTGGTTTTCTAAGTGTGTATTTATGACATTGCGTGAGGACACGGTAATAGCTTAGTATGGGGGATTTTTGATATGTGTCTAATCACATATCATCTTTCCTTATTAAAACGAGCTTAAATGATTAATAATATATGAAACATACAATGTATATGTGTGTTTTGTGAAATATGTCTTGCAGGTAACGGATATATCAAAAATAGACAAAAACGAAGCAAAACGGGCAAAACCAAGCACGAGATTAAAAGAGTGCAAGAAATCAAAGTCGAAGGCGTATACATCTTTAAATGGACCAACCCGTACCCATTTAATGGGTCGGGTCAGCCCATTAAGATTTATACTATAAAAACCTTATCTTAAATATAAAAACAAGTCCAAATCCAATCCATTAAAATCCTAGCCCATACCTGGCCCAAGCAAAAGCCCAAACCAAGTTTATAACCAAATCCAAGTCAAACCCACGTGGTCAACATTTACTGTACATCTTTTTCATTTTTTCCCTCCCTCCCATTTTCACACAGACAAACAGGGTAAATCATCACTCCCACACACGCCCTCCTGAGCTTCTAGAAGGTTGATTGGACACGTCTGACACTCACTAAGCCACGCTGGAAATCCCCTCTCATTTGATTGGTGGAATGGACGTGGAGAGTGATCAAGGGTTCAGATTGTGATGGATTAAGATTGAAGGGCTAGGATTTAAAGGCTTGGGACGCTCCTGAAGATCTAGAATGATCCCCTCCTCACTATAAATAGGGAGCCAATCACACAGTGGAAGAGATCTAGAGTACGAGTAGTTTAGTATAGTGTAGCTTAATTTTTCCAGCTTATTTATGCTTATTGTAATGAAATTTAGCTTAATGTATTCCTCTTTTTATTAATAAAAGTAATTTTTTAGCTTAAATCATTTGTGCTCTTTAAATTTAGTTTTTACTTATGTCATTTACTCAAATCTCTTAATAAGCTAAAAAAGTTTACTTAAGCCCTTGTTAAGCTCAAATAAGCTCCTAAAAAGCTTATTTGAGCTTATGTGTTCACTTTCAAGTCAGTTGGATAATTAGTGATAAATGGTGGTTCTTAGCTTAATGGATGATAAGCCAGAAATGGATGGGCTTATGGGTTTTACCAGCTTGTTTTCAACAAGCTGAAGCTTGTAGATAAGCTCTAAAGAGCAATTTAGATCCCTGTTTAGCTGGGATCAAAGGTACATTTACTTTTTCTCTTTTAAGCTTTAATTCTCATTTAGCATTATGCTCGCTATTCATGCTTTATTAATCTGCATATTCATGCTTATTCAGTCTTATAATAGCTTAAAATGTCTAGTCCTTAGTTTAAGTTTTAGTTAAAACTGCTCATTTAGAAGTTAAAATAGCTTATTAGTTTAGCTTATAATCTAGGGCTTATTCTTCTAAAGTTTTTGCTTAATTGTTCTTATTTGTCATAATGCTTTATCTGTTTTTGCAATTTAGAGCTTAATTAAGTCTGTTGTAGTTTAAAATTAGATTTTCATGATCTAAAGGGGTGTTTGGGTTAAGGATTAAAAAAATGGCTAAATAGTGTGTAATCTGTTTTAGATTCTCAATTTAGATTTCATAAGCTCAATTTAAGTCTTAATAATAGTTTTCCTAAGCTTAGATATAGTTTTGTTAAGTTTTTCTAGTATGTTTTATCAAAAACTCAAGTCTGCTTTCTAATTTCTCTAAACTGCTCATTTGTTAGCTTTATTCAAAAATCAATTTGATAAGTGGATTTTAGTGATCAATGTGAGTTCTTATGCATCAATATGCATCTATTTAGAGTCTTTAGCTTTAGAAAAAAATTTAGCTTATCTTTGTTTTATTTTTATAGTTTTTAGCTTATTGTAGTGTAATTTCAATCAAGTCAAAAATTCCAAAAATAAGTAGTGTAAACTGTCATTTGCAAAGTACTTTTCTAGCTTATATCTTGAACTTATTTGTTTCCTTCCAAATTATTTGTTTTATTTGAGTATCAATCTTTATCTGTTTTCTCTTTTTAGCTTAATTTTATTGCTTATTAGTTCATAGGCTTAGCTTAAAAATAGAGTTATAAGTCTTTTATAGTCCTTTTAGCCCATTGTCTTTAGGCCTTTTGTTTCTTCTAGGCTTATCTTATTTTCTTTATTCTAGCTTATTCTTGTTATTTGGATCTAGCCTTTAATCTGTTTTTAGGTTTTAGCTTATTATTAGTGCTATTCAATTCAAAATCTAGCTTAAAAATTATGCAAGCCCTTTAAACCTTTTCTTTTAGAGTCAAGCTGTCTAAGAAAGTTTAGTTAGTTTTTAGCCTATTAAGTTTGCTTATTTCTAGTTCTTTATAGCTTATTAAATCTAGTTAGGATCTGTTTTAGCTTATTTGATTTTCCTTTTGCTTATTAAGTCCAAAAAGTCCAAACAAGTTTAGCTAAATGTCTTAGAGTTAAAATAAGCAAATCTGTCACCTTTTAAGTAGCTTAATCTAGCTTATAAATAAGTTCTGGAAAAAGTCTCTTCATTAAAAGTGCTAATTTTTGTTTGTTCTTAAGCTTTTTCAAAAAGAAAAATAAAAAATGTTTTGCAGAAAGGGACAGTCACAGGACTCGAACCTGTGACCTCCCCTTCGCAACACACACGCCTTACCACTACCCTGGGGTCTTTTTCGTTTATACCTTTGCATCCTTTAATTATTATACACGTTTTCAGTTTTAAACTTATTGAGCTTATTGAATTTTCATAGCTTATAGGTTAGATCTTATTGTCCAATTTTTCTTTATAAACCTTTAGATTAGAGTCTTGAATTTTTATAAATTTTCTTAAAATTTTAGGAATTAGTTTAGTATTTTTAATTTAGTTTTTAGTAATAATTAGTTAAAAAAATAGTTTTAAATAGTTTAAAAATCCAAAAAAATAATTTCTGTTTTTTGAAAAATTATTTTAAAACATTTTAGTTTAAGAAATTTGCATTTTGAGATTTTAGAGTTTTATTTGGTTAATTAGTTTGTTTTAATTTGCTTTAATTATTTTTAAATGTCGTTAAAAATTTTAAATTGCCTTTAATTCTAGTTTAGTGTGCCTTTATATGCTTTCCCTTTGCGTTATTAGATTAAAAACCAAAACCAAATCTAAAATGACAATCAAGCTCAATTTACAGCATGAACGTAGATTTCCATTCACCTCTCACCGAGGAGAACGATACCCGTGTTGATTACTTATTATTCTTTCCTAAGAATAATTTGTATAATACTTTGCTTATGTATATGTATATATATATATATATATATATATATATATATATATATGCGTGTATATATATATATATATATATATATATATAAAGATCAAATAAAAAGACAAATATTCGTGAGAAGGATAAAAAGATTTATTTTTTAAAAAAAGTTCTTAAAAAATTCTGAAAAAATTCCACAAGATCGTGTATGTTGGTGCATGAAAAAGTTGTAAAGGAAGTTTTTCTAAAAGTTGATAGTTTTGCCGAAAATTTTTTATTAAAAAAAAGTTTGTGCATTAAATCGGTTTTTTGTGCATCAAAAATTCGTATTTTGTCCCAACTTTTTTGACTTTTTGCATCAAAATTTTATTGCGCATCAACTATAACAAGTCACAAAATTTGTGCATCAAAACATTTTTTTGTCATCAAAATTTCTTATTTTGTCGCATTTTAAAAAAAAAAAAAAAACGTATAAAAACTCAAAATTAGAAAAACTTCTTTTACAAAAGTTTTATGCACCAACATACCTGATTTAATGGAATTTTTTTGGAATTTTTTGAGAACTTTAAAAAAAAAAGTTTTTTTTTTATCATTCTCACGAATATTTGTCTTTTTATTTTAACCTTCCTATATATATATATATATATATATATATATATATATATATATATTATCGAGGGATTTTGGGATTACCAACGTTCTAAATCTAAATATGTTAAGAGTAGCAAAAACAAGAAAACTTGGAAACCTATTGGTAAAGTGTTCACTGATATTGGATATAGGTGGAAACCTACCAGATGCACCTTCACTATAGTTGGAAACTTGTGCCCTTTAACTAGGTTCACCTCAACTAAAGTAGAGCCTCTTAAGGAAACCACTTTAAAATCGGTAACAACTACTAATCTAGAGATTCAGATATACCGTAAGAAAACCAAAGTTGCAAAATCGGTAGATTTGAGTAGTAAACCTAGTATCTTAGGATCTAGGCCTACTAACATCTCGAAACCTAACAAACATTGGGGATCCACTATTTCAAAATCTCCATCTTCTTCTCTTGTTAATTTCAAGTTGTCCAAATTGTTCTTTGGTATTTGGACTCCAGATGCTCCAAGCATATGATGGGAAACCAATCTCAACTCATCAAATTTGTTTACAAATTTTTGGGTACTATAAGATTTGGTAACATTCAGATTGCAAAGATCATGCACTATGGAGAATATCATATGGGCAATGTTATGATTTCTCGGGTTTACTATGTGGAAGGGTTAGGACATAACTTATTTTCCATTGGCCAATTTTGTGACTCATATCTCGAGGTAGCTTTTTGCAAACACACCTGCTACATTTGTGACTTAGAAGGTGTTGATTTACTAAAGGGATCAAGGGGCTTAAATTTATACACCTTGTCTCTAGAAGATATGAGTTTCAGCTTAGTAGGGCTTATTGTAATAAGATGTTTTGAAGCTTATTAATAAAAAGATGGGTTGATTTTGTTAGCTTATGGTTATGGCTTATTCTTGCATCTCTTTCTTTCTTTTTCTTATTCGAGTAGCTTATTTGATAAGCTAAATTCGTTGGCTTATTTTCTGGACAAAATAAGCTGTCCATAATAGCTTATTATGGTCTCTTCTTCTTCTCTTTCCCTTCTAGTTCTATTCGAACATAAGAAAGGTGCACGAGCTTATAAGCTTGGCTTATTTGTGAAATAAGCCTTAAAACTTTTGAGTTTCTTGAGCTTATTGCTTCTTTAGCTTATTTTCTGTTTGAATAAGCTATTGGATCTAAGCTCATATAATCAAATAAGCCTTGGCTTATTTTGTTTTTCTTTTCTAGTTTGTCTTTTGCTTTGTCGGTTTTCTTATTTTGATCCTTAGCTCGATTCAAATAATAAAAAGGGAGGCCATGAGTGCTTATATCCTCGGCTTATTCATTAAGTCTTGAGCTTCCTTGAATTTCGAGAGCTTATTAAGTTAGATCAAGGTTTTTAATAGCTTATTTGTAGTTTTGGTTTCGGTTTGTTTATTCTCTTTTAATCTAGTTTCGATTTTATTTTAGTTTATTTGCTTTTTGAGCTTATTCGATCTTCTTAATAAGGGTGCGACGAGTCTTGAACTCGGCTTATTAAATAAGCCTTTGACACCCTTTCTATTCGAATAGCTTAGAACTTATAGCTTATTTAGTTTTGATTTCTCAAATAGATCTAGTTTTTATAAAAGTTTTAAAATAGCTTATTAGTTTAGATCTACTAGCTTTTAGCTTTTTCTATTTCAAAATACTTGATATTATGGAATTTAAGCTTTTAGCTTATAGCTTATTCATATAACTTATTTGTCTTAACCCTTTGTTTGTCTTGTGATTTGATGGATTCCATTCTACACTTTGGCGTGGAGCTTAAGGGTTACATAAGTTAGATTAATTTCCATGTTTAGAGCTTTATCTAGTTTTTACTAAGCTTATAGTTAATAAAGTTTACAACTTTATTTACTATTAGTTATTTAGATATTAATCAAGTTTTAAGCTTTAGATTTTAAATAACTTTATTAGATCGGGTGGTTTTATTTTCGATTCGGTTCATCATTCGGTTCTATCCTCTTTCTCTTTTTAATACTAGTAGTTTAGATTTATTTAGCTTAAAATAATTATGTTTGCTTATTTAGTGAGTAAATTTTATATATGGTTTTTAAGTGATTAATTGTTTAGTGAATTAAGTGTGATCATAAAAGTGAAAATATTGATTAGTGATTTTTGGATTACTTAGATTAGTGTTTTGGTGATTCGAGCGGGCAAAAGCCGTAAGAATAATTAGGCATTAATTTAGTTTTTGATATCTTGATAAAAAATATTTTCAATAAAAACCAACGTTGTGAGAAGATCAATTATATATGAAGAGGTATAGAATCATCAATACGTACTAATCATATAATATTTCACACACTTAAGGAACTAAACATTCACATAGCAAGCATATCTTTTATATATATCTCCGTAAAATTGCTTATTTTTAGCTTATTGTTATTTATTTTAATCAAGAGTTATATTGTTTATTATGTATTTGTTTAAAACTCAAAAATCAAAAATATAAAGATTATCACGCATCTAAAAAATAGATCATTACGTGACATCAAATTCATCTCTTAGTTTGGGACACGACATCCTGAATATTAACTATTACTTGTCCTCAAGTAATTTTTACAATCGGACGGGACATACTTTATATAAAAATATTCTATAAAATAAAATATATATAAATAAATATATATATATATAAATAATAAAACATATAAAATATGTATTAGAACTCGACTAGTCTTACCTCAGACAGAATCATGTCCATTCCAAATTCTCAATATATGGTTAGTAATACAAGTATATTATTAAAAACCATATAAGCCAATCTTTAAATTCAATGGCTTAAATCGGAATTGGCCTGCTTTTGGCCGTTCCTTTTGTTCCATTGAGAAATAAAATGTCCGCTTAATTGAGGGAACCGGACCAACAGTGAAGGGATTATAAACAAATATTTTTTAGCCTACAGTACTTAGAATAATAATCCTTTATAAAAATAAAAAAGCCTAATTTAAAATCCATTGATTTCTCAAAATATTTTTTTTTCATAAATGGACAAACTATTTAATTCGATCAATCCAAAAATTATATTGTTTGACTTGGAACAAAAAGTTGCAACAATTCCATTAATCAACATTTGTTTACGCGTATATTGCCACTAAGTCCAGAGTAATACAATAACTTTGCAAATCGACTTAAAAGGTACGCCTTCATACTTGTCTTCGTATTCTGTTGTTTGAGAATAATGAATATGATTAGTGCATAAATTCGTTATGGGCTTATTAGCTATTTACTCTTGGCTTATCCTAATTGTTTATATTTGGAAGTAATATCCTTAAAAATAAATATAAAGTATAACCACGGTTAGCACACCTTAACCAAAGCTTCTTTCCCATAAAATCTTTTTTATTAGGCATTACTCATCCGAGTCATATTGTCTAAGCATAATATTTCGGGTATTAAACTCCTTTATTCAAATTTAAACCTTTTCTCACGTACTCCCATAAAATCAAACGGAAACCTTATTTTTTTATATAAACTCTTCTCCTCCACTACCACTCTCATCCATTTCAAATTTAAAACCATTACACTTTCCCTCTCACTCAAATCTACCGATCATCATCACCTATGGAAATCCTCTTGGAAATGTGTTTCCTTTTCTTCTTGATTATCGCGTGCTCGCTATTTTTCTTTTTGTCACCATCATTCGCCCGAAAAATAAATTTATAACAAAATAATAAAACACATAAAACTTGTTGTTTTACAACCCTCAAAATAATACACTCATACAAATAAAAATAAAAAATAGATTTAACAAAATTATTTTCCCTTCTCGTCATTTGCCTGTTCTACGGGCTATAAAGGCCGGTTTCCTCCTAAAGAAGGAACCAGAGGAACCGGACATTTGACAGGACAAATACATCAGTCTTCCTTTTTATCACTTCACTGTTTTAATTTAGGTCTCCATAAACCGCCATTGTCAAAACCTTGCATCCATAACTTTTATCTTGGAAAAATCAACATCTAAAACATGTAATCCATCACATTGTAAGTATTATTCCTAATCAATCTCTCTGATTTAAACCCAGATTAGTTTTGTTTTTATTATTAGGGCTCGTTAATTTTAAAACTCTCTTCATCGAAGAATTTAACGCAATCATCTATCTGAGATATCGTTAGTTAGGAATTGCATCTTATTTTTCATTAAAAAGACGGCTCATGCATATGAACTCGATGTCAAAAAATATCAAAAAGGAAATAATCGATATAATTTTATATTGTTAATAACCATAAAAACTAGACTTGATAAACATTATTGACAGCATCACACTTAAATCTCGACATAACGAGTTTATTCGAGCTATTCGATAAAACTGTTAAAATGGACATATGAACCGGAACCACTCGTTTGATTTGTTTTATTGGAATCATTTTTCGATAGGTTCGAAATGCCGAAATCCATTCACATCGATCACCAAGATACCACGTACTACATTCCCAAATAAGACAAAACCTCGAGCCTAAGCGAGGAGGAAAAAGGCATCTACAAAAATCTTGAACGACGTTACTTTCATGAAGGTCGTGTTGTCCACCCCTCATATCTAGATGACCAACCCAATCATGGCTAAGTTTCACGACAATCAAATTCGATTGTCTTCTAGATATCAACGAACAAATTTGCCCCGTTTATCCTTCAATTCTACAAAAGTGTCTGTCTCATTCGAAATTTTGATGAAACGATCTCCATCGCCTTCATTATCAACAATGTTGAGATTTGTCTCCGATTCGAGGAATTTGCACAAATCCTTGATGTGTCGTCATGTAGGTTGTTATTTTAGTTATCAAGTTTTACATTTATATTTTGCCGACTTTACCTAAAAAAGAACACTTTAACGAGGAGTGTACCCGATCAGATGTAGCTTCGTTGGTAAGTAAGGTGTCGGTCACTAAGAGCGAGAGCATTATCTTATAGTTCTATCAATATTTTGGTAACTAAATTACATTAGATTAAACTATGTTAATTCTAATCTATGTTAAACCCATGCTAAACCTAGTTCTAACAGATAAAGGGGGGTTTCAGTTTGAGATACTAGCACAGGTTTGGTGGTGACTTAAATCAATTTAAAACACAATAACACATGCAAGCAGATAATCAAAAGATAGAAGAGCGGTCTAGCCAAATATAAGAAAATTGTATTAACCATAATTAATATAATTAAAATGTTGGTTTGTTTATTTTAGTGCAATAAGTGCTTATCTCGAGGCGGCATATCATTCAAAGATTTAGGCGGTACTTCTTCCTAGAACCTAGACACATAGAATTCTATCACAATTAAACGCATCCGCATAAAGCATCATATTTATTAATTATAATCTATCTTAGGAGATTAATAATGGTGATCTTATTAAACCCTAGCTCATGGAGACTTTACCCACTTACTGCTTAACGGCTCTTTATATACTAGTAGTCCACTGTCCGAGTCTTTACCAAAGGAATCAGTATGTTATTTGTTGTTCCTAGGTTACCTGTTATTTCAACTTGTTTACATAAACCAATGGTAAAGATAGGTCAATATTTGTGATCCTATTACTATATATATATAAATTGCGGATATGGAGAGCCATCTCGGCATCTAGCTAGCAAGATATTTTGCATTCCTAGATCCAGTTGAATGATGGGTCGCATATTTAAGCACATAAACAAGTATGAATTGATAAACATAATCAACAACCAACGATAAATTAAGCAATCGATATAAACAAACCAAACATTTAAATATTCATAGACATAGCTAATACCCAAGGGTATTAGCCCTTAACCATGGTAATTAATATAAGAATAATCAATCAACCAAGGTAAACTAACCGAGTTAAACGAATGATACCAAAAATCAAAAGATTATAAGAATATAGGGATTACAAGGTGCTTCCTATGGAATTAGTAGCTTTGCTTGACCTCTTTTCTTGTCTTTTGAAAATCACCTTTTGTGGTTTGGATATCGAAAATATGATCAAGCACACCTAAAACTCGTTTTATTTTTATCATGAATTTCATCATCTAAATTTGATCTAAAAATAAAAAAAACTTTCTCTCTCTAAAAACAATGTAATTTTATCATGAATTTCATCATCTAAATTTAATCTAGCCATTGGATCATCGATTTTATTTTTGCATTTGATTCTACTATTAAATCCACACAAATACATATAAAATTTCACCACAAAATCATCTATTTCCCTTTTTAAAATTTAGTTGTTATCACTGTTTCATAACTTAACCGTTGTACATATATTGTTCATCTCTCTAAAACAAATCCATTTCCGTTTCCTTAATCCATAATACTACCATGAAACCTTAATTTCTATGATTGATTTTGTTCTTGTTTCACCTGTATAATGCTAGACCCAGATCTAAAAAACCCTAAACCTAATCAAATCCTACCAAAGGGATCTAATGAGGTCATCCGTACCAAATGAAGTACTAGGAATCAAGCTAAGGATTCTAGTATTATGAATAAGCACTCTAGGAGTTCCATTTCGAAGCCGCCAATCAAGTCTGGTGTTATGAGTAATAAGAGGGTATCATTTAAAGCTGGCAAAGGAAGTGATTCATTAAAGGTGATGGAGGAGGATGAGGAATTTGATAGGGATTTGGAATCTAATACTTATTCTAACTCTTAAAGCATTGATTCAAAGAGCTATGGTGAGTCAGTTAGTGAACTTCAAGCTGAATTGGAAAAGGAGTTGGTAAGTGAGTTAATTAATGAGTCTGTTAAGGTTAATAGTATGCCTGGTGTAGTTAAGAATGCTAGTCTTAATGGTAATTATGTTGGGCCTATACCTATTCTTGTTAGTGAAAACCTTATTCTTAATCCTAATAGGAGTAAGGTTAATAGCCCTAAAATTATCCTTAGTGGCAGTCCAAGGATTTTGAGAAGAGGAGAAGTCCTTACTGATGGTGGAAATAATGCTAATGCTACTTTCTCTTTCAATCAAATAGAGAAATGGCCTAAGATAACTAGTGTTGATAAGGGTAGCAGTCCTAATAGTGATGGTATGCATGTTGATGATTTTGTGGTAATGAATGATAAAGTTGTGAAGGAAAATGTAGTTGAGAAGAGGAATATATCTTTTAGGAGTGTTGTGCAAGGGTTAGGCCAATATGGTAACAATAAGCTTAGGCTTATTCCTGGAAGGATTAATGAAAATGGTAAACAGGTTGCTGATATGGATCCTCTTCTTGAAGAGGGAAGCAAAGCTTGGGGTGTAACTTTGATGGGGTATTTTATGGGAATGAGAATGAGCCACAGGGAGATAGTAGGGCACTTAAAGAGGATGTGGAAGGCATATCATTTGGGAGAGGTGATCATGAATGAGTGTGGACTATAATTTTTTAAATTTAAAGTGGAGGAAGGTATGCAGTTTGTTCTAAAGAATGAACCATGGTTGGTGAATGGTAAGTCGTTGTTTGTTCAAAAATAGGAAGTGGGAATCTGAATGGTGAAGCCTGAGCCTGCTAAAGTTCCACTATGGGTTAGAATTATGAACGTGCCTCTTGAGGCATGGAATATTGAAGGTATAAGTAGGTTAGAAAGTATGATTGGTAATCCTATCATCATGGATAGGATTAGCACATCAATGTGCGAAAAATCTTATGGTAGAGCTAGCTTTGCTAGAGTACTTATTGAGGTGGATGCAGAGAAGAGGCTTGTGGATAATGTAGAGGTATGCTCAGGGCTGAATACCCTTGGAAACCTCCTATCTGCTCCCACTGTAAAGTATTTAGACATGGTTATGATAGGTGTAGCAGTAAGAATTTGACTGATAATGAAAAGCGGCAAATAGATGAAGTAAAAAGTCAAAGGGTTAGGATTGAGTTAAATAACAGATGTGAATATTAGACATTGGGTACAAACGTTAACAAAAAAGGAATGTGAGGAATGATGAGTTGAATGGTGGTTTTATTGGGGGTAGGAACTATGTTGGTGAGAGTTTAAAAAGGGGTGGTTTTGGTATGAGAGCTAGAGGAGGACGAAATGGTATGTATGGAAGAGGTAATAGGGATCAAAGGTTTGCTAGAAGTGAAAATATTCAATATGTTCCAGTTAAGAAGAATAGTGAAGTCAAGTCTGATAAGGATAAGGTAATAGAGCAGGTTATAGGGGTAAAAGCAAGACGGATATGGATGTCGAAGTCAATGGCGACCAAGTGCGTGTTAGAATATATTAAGTTCAACGTAATAATTCACAAATTAATTTTGGGCCTTAAAATAATATGAGCATAAAGACAAAAATACATGTAAAATACATTGTATATGTGTGTTTTGTCAAATGCATTGTGCAGGTAACGGATATGTCAAAAATGGACAAAAATAAAGCAAAACGGACAAAACCAAGCACGGGAATAAAAAGAGCATAAGAAAATGAAGCCGAAGGCGTATACATCCATAATAGGCCAACTCGTACCTATTTTATTGGGCTAGGTTAGCCCATTAACATTGTATTTTTATAAACCTAAGCCTTATACATTTTACAAATCCAAATCCATATTACCATTTCCTTGGCCAAAATAACAAATCCAAGCTCAACACCACTTTTCTTATAACCCTGGACACAAGTTAATTCTTATAAACCTGGGTTAAACAATCATGTTACTATTCATCATCTCCTTTCCCTCCCTTCTTACTTTTACCATTCCCACAATGAACCAAGGCAAATCCTTCACATACACACACGCTCCTTTGTTTATAGAAGCCGCCTGACACATCTAATACTCTCATTTAGCCACGCTAGCAATCCTGAGCATAATGATTGGTTGATGATAGCTGGCATATGATCCAAGGGCTCTAAGTGATTGCTTGGGGATTGGTCAAGATTTGAGGGCTAGGATTAAAGCATTGGACGTTCCTCAAGGGCCTAGAAGTTTCATTCCATCACTATAAATAGAGATACTGTCACACAATGGAAATCGTCTACCTTAGTAGTTTATTTTAGCTTATTTAGTGTAATTTTAATCTTATTGTCTTTTTCAGTATTGTAACTTCCTTTTCAGCTTATAATACTTTTAATATTAATAAAATTTTAGTTTATCTTTTGAATCTTGTGTTAAATTCTTATTTCACTTTTATGCAAATCTGTTAAAATAAGTTTAGATACTACTTAATTAGTTCAAATAAGCTATCATTTCCTACTAAGCTACCACTTATTCAGTTAAGCTTGTTTAAAGCTTAACTAAATAAGCTTATTACTCAAATTACCTTAAATTCTTGAATAAGCCATTTGGAAGATAAGCCAAATCTGGAAGGGCTTATAGGGCTTATTCAAAGCTTATTTTATAAGCTAGCTTGTAGATCTAAGCTTGTAAAAGCTATTTAGATCCCTGTTTAGCTGGGGTCAAGGTACTTCTTTTTCTCTTTTTAGCTTATTTTCATGTTTAGCTTATCAAACTACTTATCTGCTTATTTCTGTTGCTTATCTGTGCTTATTCAATCTTAGTGTTGCTTAATAAGTTTAGCTTTTAGTTTAAAATAGTGTAGTTTAAGATTTATTTGAATCTGTCCAATTTTAGTCTTAATAGCTTTTTAATTTAGCTTAGTAGTTAGTGCTTATTTCTCAAAGGTAAATGCTTATTTGTCCTTAATATACCAAGTTTTTCATCTGTTTTTTCATATTGAAGCTTAATTGGATCTGATCTAGTGTAAAAATGCATTCTAAAAGTTTTAAGGGGGTGTTTGGCACTAGTAGTACTAACTTGAGTTAGTACTGCTGTTTGTTTTTAGTCATTTAGTCAATTTAAATAAGCTCAAGTTTAGTCTAAGTAATAGTTTTTATAAGTTTTAAATTAGTTTTGTTAAGTTTTCAAGTTAGTTTAATCAAAATCCAAGTCTGCTAGTGATAAAGATCTAATAAACTGCTTATTTTGTGAATTCTATTAAAATGCTATTTGAGGTATGGTTTATGTGAGCTAATTTGTTTTCTGATGCATAATTGCACTTTTGTTTTGAGTCAAAAGCTTTAGAAAAACCTTTAGAGTATTTTTAGTCAAAAATAGTTTAGTAATATTAAGTGTATTTAAGGTCTAAGGTTTGCATGATTGAATAATGCTTAATACCTAGCTGTAAATTAGATTCAATTCATTGAATATAGCTTATTGTAGTGTAGAATTAATCTGTTTTAAGTTTTTAGCTAGTCATAAGTGTTTGAGAGTTTTAAAGTTAAGTCTGCAAGTAGTTAAAGGCCAAAAAATCAATAGGGTAGTCTGCCATTTTCTTTCCCCTTTTACAGCTTATTTCCCTAAATGTTTAGCTTATTTATTTGCTTATTTGTGTCATTAGCTTAGATTTCTTTATCTGTTTTCAACTTTTTAGCTTTTTCTCTTAGTTTATTAGCTTTATTTTGGCTTAAAATTTACCAAGTTTCCCTTTGGCCTCTGTTTTTAGTAGCCTGACTTAAGCTTATTTAGTGTTCTTCAGGTTATTAAGTTAGCTTATTTTTGTTCCTTTATGCTTATTTGGTCTAGTAGTAAGTCTGATTTAGCTTATTTAGTTTCTCTAGTTGCTTATTAAGATTTAAGGAAGCAAACAGTTTAGATTAAGTCATTAGTTTTATTAGGCAAATCTGTCACTTTTTCTTTAGCTTATTTCTGGCTTATTTATTAAGATTTAGTAATAAGACCTTTTATTAAATTAGCTTATTTTTACTTATATTTTAGCTTTTTCAAAAAAAAATAATTTATAAAAAAGAGAGGTCACAGGGGTCGAACTTGTGACCTCTCCTTCACAACACACACGTCTTACAATTGCGCCCTTGGGTCTTTTTCATAAACTTCTTGTTTCATTAATTTCTTATATTTAGTTTAGAAAATAGCTTAATCAGATTATTTGATTTTTCGTGGCTTATTGGGTTTAGTTTTTTTTTGTTACTTTTTCTTTGTTAAACTTACTTTTAGCTTAAAGTATTTTTTTATAAATTTTCTTAAAATTTTTAGGATTAAGTTTTATATTTTTAATTTCATTTTTAGAATTATTTACATAAAAAATTATTTTAATTAGTTAAAAATTCAAAAAATCATTTTCTTTATTTTAAAAACTAGTTTAATGCATTTTAGTTTAATTAATTTGCATTTTAAGTTTCAAAAGTTTAATTTGATAATATTTTGTTTATCTGTTAGTCCGTTAATTAATCGTTAAGTGTTTAATTGTAGTAGGGTTTTAATTGTGCCTTTAATTCTAGTTTAGCTTACCTTTTTGTGTTTTCCCTCTGCGTTAGTAGAATTAAAATCCAAATCAAATTTTTGATTATTCAAATCACGCGATCACGAACTTAAACAAGATTCTCAATTCACGCTTCGTCGGGATACGACATCCGGGAGATAAAATTATTGTTTATCCTCAAGAAATTTTTCATATCATAAGGGATACTCACTATACTATTACTTATTTGAGATATTTAGGATATATAATATATTTTATATAGACTATTTTGATTAAATCAAATTTTTGGCGCCGCTGCCGGGGAGTTGTGAAACGATTATCGTGTTAAAGTTTGAAGATTAAGTGTTTTGAAGACCCTTCCCCGTGAAGTTATCGTTTTTAATTTTCTATTTTCTTTTATAAAACCATAAAAATACAAAATATCTTGTTTTCAATTTATTTTATTATTAAAGTATAAAATACCAAAAAAATTGAAAAACGACAAAAATAACCGTTGTGTCACTCGTGAAAACGGCTCACCTTTAGATAAACAAACTATAAGAGAGGTTTAAGAAGGGTTGATCCTACGAACTTCGACCCGAAAGGAGAAGGTTTTTAAAACACTTCGCGCTTACCTGCTCCTCCGCTTCTATGTGCGTTGTCTAGAGAGCTATCGAACACTTGTTCGATTATCGGTTACAAAAATATTTTTGCTCTATCTTATTTTTATTATCTTGTTTTTAGTGCATGAGCACTCGTTCTACTTCTTCTAATCTATTTTCTCCGCTTAGAGACCCCGAGAGTCTTATTCGACGAAGGAATTTAGGTGAACCGTCATCTCTTTTCAACTTCGAAGAAGTTATGAGCATTCCTCATAATAATTAGGGACCGCCTCCTGCGGGACCCCCTCCTCCTAATAATCATGGTCCACCTCCGGTGGTGAGACCTAATGGGCCAGCTCCCGATATCCGATCGATGGAGGAGTTGTGCCAACCGTCTATAAATGGACAGGGCGGACCAATTGCCCCGATTCCAATTCAGGCTACAGATTTTAGACTTCGTCATCACACGATTCAACAAGTTCAAAATACTTGCCAATTTCACGGATTACCGGGCGACAATGCAAATAGACATATTGACAAATTTTTGGAAGTCACTCAACATATGAAATAAAATGGGGTCTCCGATGACGCCCTACGTCTATCTCTTTTCCCATATTATGCTACCGCATGGTATGATCGCCTTCCAAGGAATTACATCCACTCTTTCGACTATATGATGAGTAAATTCCTCTCGAAATATTTTTCTCCTTCGATGGTAACTAAATTAAGGAATGAGATCACGAAATTTAGACAAGAACTGAATGAATCATTATTCGAGGTATGGGAGCGTTACAAATTGTCCATTGATTGGTGTCCTAACCATAATATGCTTTTAGTTACACAAATTGATACTTTCTATAATGGTTTAACATTAAGGCATCGGGACACCATCAATGCTGCAGCGGGAGGAACTTTTATGCAAAAGACACCGAAAGAATGTTACGAATTGATCGAGAACATGACCAATCACCACAACCATTGGGACACTTCAGCAACTCGAGATGAGACATCTAGAACTATCTCTTCTACTACTACTACCGAGAGTCTAAAAGTTGTTCGACAATTGGAAATGATGAATACGAATTTTCTAGATAAGATGAGACAAATACAATCAGTCAAATCTGTGAGCCCGAAGTGTGAGACTTGTGGTGGGTCGCATTCTTTACCGTGTGCCAAAAGCCGTCGATGGCTACACTCATGAGGCGCTCATGATAATACGGGTAACCATATTTCAGGGGGGTAATTCCATTCCATCCACTAGGTGACCGTAAAACATGCTTAGCTATCGCCGAATATTTTCCTTGCGACAAACGGTTTTTTCTCATTCTGAATGTGCAAAAACAATTTAAATACTAACTATCGGTAACAATCATAATCAAAGAAGTTTATCAAGCTTCCGAACAATTAAGAGGTAGTGGGCAATACTTCAATAAAGGAAGGTAACAACAACTATCATGACTATGAATTTTCATGGTCATATTAATCAAGCTCAAGTTGGACCTAATTTTCGAATGATTTACACGCAATACATGAAAGGTTTTGAAGCTATTTGAGAGACACGCTCAAACTCAAATAACTATTTGAAAATGGAATTGCGGGATGAATTCAAATCTTCCTTGATACACGATCAATAGATGAAATTCATAACATCAAATAATGAAACATGTTAAATATCTTTACTATGCTAAAGCAAAGTCCCTGAGTTCGAGATAACTTCCTAGTATTACCGTAGCTAACCCGTGAGGGAGTGTGAATGCTATTTACACCCGAAGTGATGTTGCTTATGATTGGGCCTATAATTCCACCTACTCTTTCTCCTCTCTCGAAGGAAGTGGAACATGAAACCAAGGAAACAAAGGACAAGGTGCAAACTACAAGTTCAGAAAGTACCGCACACGTCCAACCTCTGGTTGTCCAAGTTCCTATTCTCGAGCCCGAAGTTGCTTCGAAGCCTAATCCTAAACCGTCGATACCTTATCCTTCAAGGCTTAACGACCAAAAGCTTCCCGAGAAAAAAGCTAATAAATCAATGTGAAGTTTCTTCAAATCTTTTAAAGATTACACTTCGATATTAGCTTCGCGGATGCTCTTCTTCATATGCCAAAGTTTGCTTCTACGTTTAAGAGTCTTCTAAGTAATAAGGAAAAATTATTCTAATTAGCAAGTACTCCATTAAATGAGAATTGCTTGGCGGTGCTCCTTAAGAAGTTGCCTAAAAAACTTGGAGACCCTGGCAAATTTCTCATCCCGTGTGATTTTTCGGAGCTAGATGAGTGCTGCCTTAGCCTTGGAAGATATTTGGCCGCTAACATTAATCTAATGCTTCTTTCCGTATGGAAGAAGCTTTCGCTCCTGGAACTTACTCCGACTCGCATGACACTTGAACTTGCAAACTGATCGGTTGCTATTCCGGTTGGTGTTGCTGAAGATGTCTTTGTAAAAGTAGGAAAGTTTTATTTTCTGGCCAACTTTGTTGTAGTTGATTACGATGTCGATCCTCGGGTTCTCCTCATCCTCGAGAGACCTTTCTTGAGGACGGAAAGAGCTTTAATCGATGTATATGGTGAAGAGTTAACTCTTAGATTCAATGATGAGGCCATTACGTTTAAAGTCGGGCACACTTCGAGATACTCCCGTAATTATTATGATGAAACGGTTCATCAAGTCAATGTCATAGACGTTGCTTGTGAGGAGTATGCCCAAGAAATGCTTGGATTTTCAAAGAGTTTGACGAGTGGCAATCCCACTCCTTCGGATCCTATCATTGCTTCTTCTTCCCCTAGTTCAATCTTTTTTGAGGAGGGAGATTTCATTTTGGAAGAGATAGAGACTTTTCTACGTACCCCGGATGAGCTTTCTAATTTAGATGATGATTACAACGACACGGAGGGAGATATTATTTACCTCGAGAAATTGTTGAATGAAGACCCTTCTTCGAATCTCCCTCCAAGGAAAAATGACGACCTTAAGCAAGTTGATGTTACTATGATGAAGGCCTTTCGATCGAACGAAGAAACCACCGGAAACTCGAGCTTAAGGATTTACTTTCTCATTTAGAATATGCATTTTTAGAAGCAACCGATAAATTACTCGTCATAATTTTAAAGAATTAAAAGATAAAGAAAAGGCCGCCCTTTTAAAGGTTTTTAAGTCACACAAACGGGCCATCGCATGGAAAATTTCTGACATTAAGGGCATTGACCCTCATTTTTCTACTCACAAGATCTTAATGGAGGATGTCTTCAAACGGCGCGTTCAAACATCAAAGAAGGTGAATTCAAAAATTATGAGTTATCAAAAAAGGAAGTTATCAAACCCTTGATGTTGGATAGATTTACCCTCATCTCTATAGTTCCCGTGGGTGTGCCCGTTCATTGTGTGCCTAAAAGAGGTAGCATGACCGTAGTTGAAAACAAAGATAATGAGTTAATTCCTACTAGGTTAGTTACGGGATGGCGCATTTGTATTGATTACCATAAGCTTAATGATGCCACTCGTAAAGATCATTTCCCGTTGCCTTTCATGGACCAAATGCTTAAATTGTTTAGCTTGGGACACGAATAATATGCCTTTTAAGTATGGTTTTTTGGATATTTCAAAATTCCTATTGACCCGTAAGACTAAGAGAAGACCACTTTCACTTGCCCTTATGGGACGTTTGCCTACCAACGCATGCCTTTCGGTTTATGTAATGCTTCGGGCACGTTCTAAAGGTGCATGATGGCCATTTTCCACGACATGATCGAGGAAACAATGGAGGTCTTTATGGACGATTTCTCGGTCTTCAGGGATTCTTTCTCATCTTGCCTCTCCCATTTAGATAAAATGCTAAAACGGTACGAAGACACCAACTTAGTTCTAAATTGGGAGAAGTGTCATTTCATAGTTAAAGAGGGCATTGTCCTCGGCCACAAAATTTCTAAATCCGGTATTGAGGTTGACAAAGCTAAAGTTGATGTTATAGCTAAACTCCCTCATCCGACTTCCGTCAAAGGTGTCTAAAGTTTTTTAGGTCATGTCGGGTTTTATCATCGATTTATCCAAGATTTTTCTAAAATCGCCCGGCCGATGACCCATCTTCTAGAAAAAGAAACCTCGTTTATTTTCTCGAAAGAATGTATTGAAGCGTTTAATATACTTAAGAAGAAGTTAACTGAAGCCCTGATTTTAGTTGCCCCCGATTGGGACCTACCATTTGAAATTATGTGCGACGCTAGTGATTATGCGGTAGGTGCAGTCTTGGGGCAACGTAAGACCAAACATTTTCAGCCTATACACTATGCAAGTAAGACCATGACGGATGCTCAAGCACATTACACTACTACGGAAAAAGAATTATTAGCCGTGGTGTATGCTTTCGAGAAATTCCGGCCTTACTTAGTCTTATCAAAGACCATAGTGTATACGGACCACTCGGCTCTCAAATATCTTTTTCTAAGCAAGTGCATAAGCAGAGTTGCCTCCGGTGGATTCTCCTACTCCAAGAATTTGATGTCATTATTCGTGATAAAAAAAGGAGCAGAGAATCTCGCGGCCGACCATTTGTCTAGATTAGAAAATCCTCATTAAGGTGATCTCGAGAAAAAGGAAATTAACCAAACATTTCCTCTCGAGACCCTCAGAATGATAACTTTACATGGTGATTCTAGTACCCCGTGGTTTGCCGACATTGCAAATTACCATGCGGGAAATTTTGTAGTAAAAGGAATGTCGTCCCAACAAAAGAAAAAATTCTTTAAGGACGTTAAGCATTATTTTTGGGATGATCCCTAGTTGTTTAGGATTTGTGCGGATCAAGTGATTAGACGATGTGTTTACGGCCAAGAAGCCGTTGATATCCTCACGGCTTGCCATAATAGACCCACCGAGGGACATCATGGTGCGAACTACACCGCTAAAAAAATCTTTGATTCTGGTTTCTATTGGCCGACAATCTATCGCGATGCCCATGACATGGTAAAGTCATGTGACTCATGTCAACGTCAAGGCAAAATCTTACAAAAGGACGAAATGCTTCAAAATGTAATTCAAGTATGCGAGATCTTTGACGTATGGGGCATCGACTTTATGGGACCATTCCTGTCTTCTCGAGGGAACAAGTACATTCTTGTGGCCGTTGACTACTTGTCTAAATGGGTTGAAGCAAAAGCGCTCCCCACTAATGATGCCTGAGTTATCGTAAAATTCTTAAAATCTCTCTTTGCCCGATTTGGAACTCCTCGTGCTATAATTGGTGATCGCGGTACTCATTTTTGCAATGACCAATTTGCAAAGGTCATGCTTAAGTATGGAGTTACCCACCGTCTTTCTACCGTGTGTCATCCACAAACTAATGGACAAGTGGAGGTTTTAAATCGTTGTTTGAAACGTATCTTAGAAAGGACCGTAGATGAAAATCAAGCCTCGTGGTCTGATAAGTTAGATGATGCTTTATGGGCCTTCCGTACCGCATTTAAGACACCCATCGGGTGCACTCCTTATAAGCTTGTGTACGGAAAGACTTGTCATCTTCCTATCAAACTTAAACACAAGGCCTATTGGGCCTTAAAGCATTGTAATTTTGACCTTAAGACCGCGGGTGATCACCGAAAAGTTCAAATGAATGAATTAAATGAACTCCGGGATCAAGCTTATGAGAATTCTTTAATCTACAAAGAGAAAACAAAGAAGATTCATGACTCCAAGATTAAGAACCGTGTTTTCAACGTTGGTGATCGAGTTCTTCTCTTCAGTTCTTGATTAAATATTTTCTTGGGCAAGCTCAAAACCCGTTGGACTAGACCGTTCATTGTTGCTTAAGTTTTCCCTTATCGAACCATCGAGTTATCTTAAACCGACGAACCAAACTTCAAGGTGAACGATCATAGACTTAAACACTATTTTGGAGGGGACATACCACCTATGGTTGTCCTGGATCTCCAAACTTTCCCCATGGACCACTAAATTCAGGGACGAGTCAGGCTCGTGACTCGGTTAACAAAAACAAGTGATTCGTGGGTGGCAACCCATGCTTATCCCTAATAATAGTATATTAGTATAATAATTATGAATAAGTGTGATGTAAGGAGGCTCGCCTCTTCCTTTTGTTTCGTGTTTTGTGTTTTGTGTCCATATTGCCCGGATTATGAAGACTCTCGGCTCTTGGTTTTGTCCATAGTAACTCATCTTCAATCCTTTACATTGCTTATATATGAGATTCCGATATCTAGATCTTTATGATTTAACGTTTATCTATTAATAAAACGGCTTTAGATTTGCATAGAGAAAACTTAATATTGGATTATGCCCTTGAAAAATTAGTATGGAGGTAACAGGTCTCACATTGAGGACAATTGTAGTTTGTAGTATGGGGGGATCTTTCGATGCGATCTTACTTGCATTTCCTTATCTTCAGTAACCCTATTTTTCTCCAAAATAGCGAAAGTATGACAAATTAAAATTTTTCATAAAATAGAATAAGTGTTTTGGACACATAGTTTTGTCTTTTTAAGGAATAAATGTTGACTTGATCGACATGTTGACGCTCTAGATTGCATTAACTTATAATAAAATTTAAGCTTTGCTAGTCTTTTATACAGATGCTTTAAAACGCGAATTCTAGCTTGTAAAAGCCAAGAGTTTGCAAATTTCCATAATTAAATTTAAATATGCAAAGCTTGTTTTATTAGACTAAGCATTCGTAGATATTTTTATTAAAGATTTTTAAATTTGCGAAGAACGAGAAATGATAGAGTTTTATTTACTTTGATTCTAAAAATAGAGTTTTTGGAACCTCTTTAAGGCTCTTAGAGGTTAATTGTGGATTTTTGCTCCGCCAGCATAATAAACATGATTTAATTGTTTGAATTAAATAAAGTTACTTTAGGTTTTTACGAGTCTTAGTTTAAATCACTGGTAGAGATTCCTTTGTTGAAAGTAAGGTTCACATCGAGGTTTTGTCTTGTGTATGGGGAATAGGCTACAGATTCTGACGGCTCGCTTCATTGTCTAGGTAGTTAAAAGACCACAAGACTTGATATGTGGCTATAATATTTTAGGTAATGTAATAAACCGAAGGAAATAAGACCACTACCCTCTTTGCGGCTGGACAAACGATGTGGTAGTCGGTTAAAAGGGTGAAGGTATTTTAATAATAAAAAATTTGGATGATTAAATGTTTACTCCCTATTGCCGGCTCACAACCGATGTGGCAGTATTACTAATATAAGGCACATAGTAATAATCGAGACTAATAAAAGTTTGACTCATATTGCCGCTCACAAACCGATGTTGCAGTTCTAAAAGGTCAAGGATCACCGAGGTCAAAATAAGACTCCTGGACCATGGTCGGCTCGCATACCGATGTGGCAGTTATTTAAAGGACCGAAGGTTAATAATGTTGCAATAATAATAATAATAAAACCAAATTTCGACTTTGGGGTTATCTAAAAAGGATAACCCCTAAATCCTGCAAAATTAAAACCTTAATGTGGACCTTATTCTCACCATATCGTCTCTTTAGGAAAGAATTTCAAACTAATTATGGTCTAAACCAGGTTTACTTTATATAAATAAGACATTAATTTATTTGTCACAAATAATAATAATAATAAAATCTATAGAGGATTTAGGAAATAAGGGAGCGGAAAGTAGCTATGCATTCACAATTAGCATTTATGAGTAGTGTTAGCATTTTAACTTGTATTTAACAATGATTTCGTTTTTAAGCTTGGTTTGGGGCGGGTGAAAAATCAAGGACGATGAATTTATCCTTTTAGTGTTTCTTGTTCCATAAAGTTATGATATGTATGAATGATAATAATAAATGCAACAAAATGGTAAAACAAGGGGCTTTTCAAAACTAGTGATTTCTTAACCTCTTTAGATGAGCACTTTGCTACTTTTCAAGGTGATTAGTCTAAGGGGGTTGAAATTTTTGGTTTTCTAAGTGAGTGTTTATGACATTGCGTGAGGACGCGACAATAGCTTAGTATGGGGGATTTTTGATATGTGTTCAATCACATATCATTTTACCTGACTAAAATAAGCCTAATAGACCAAAAACAGATGAAAAATACAGTGTATATGTGTATTCTGGTTATCGTGCTTTGCAGGTAATGGATAAATCACAAAAGGATAAAAATCAAGCAAAAAGGACAAAATACGAGCACGGGATTGGAAAAAGCACGAAAATACCAAAGCCGAAGGCGTACCCATCTTCTATGGACCAACCCGGGCCCACTTAATGGGTCGGGTCAGCCGACTCCCTATTAATCCTAATTCATAAAAGCCATAAAGCCCAAAAATTCCATTTATAACACACATGGCCAATCTTGAAAGCCCAACACCCTTTTATAAACTTAACCCGCCCAAGTCAAACCCTCGGTCAAACATATCAATAACAGTCAAAAATACTGTTTATCCCTTTCACCCTTTCCCTCTATTTTCATCCCCATACAGAGTACGGGTAAAAATCAAGCTACACACGCATCAAGTGCTTCTAGAAGGCAATTACTAACACGTCTGACACTTTGGGGAGCCATGCTGGCAATCCCACAAAATATCATTGGTCAATCATGCGTGTACACAATCTAACGGCTTAAATTTTGATGATTAAGAGGCGGTTATGATTGGATGGTTGTGATTGAAGATTGGGGAGCGTCTAAAGGCTCTAGATCCTTCTCCCTTCCCCTATATAAAGAGACCTGCTCACACAGTGATGGGTGTGTAGGATTTTAGCTTAAGTTGTAGTAATTTTTAGCTTTTCAGTAGCTTGTTGGTTAAATTTCATGTAATTTACTTTCCAAAGCATTGTAATCCTTCAATTTTCAATAAAAGTTCGTTTTCATTTAAATTCGTGTTCAATTCTAGTTTTTCCTTAATGCAATGTTTTTTTAATTTGATCATAAGCTCCTAATAAGCTCTTATAGCACTCTGAATTACTACATAAGTTTGCTTATACTTAGTTTAGCCTTCAAAAGCTAAACTAAGTTTAGATTTTCACTTAAATCCTCCCCTAAATTACCTAAGCTTTTGATATGGATGATAAGACAATTTTAGAAGGGCTTATAGACCTCACCAGCTTGTTTCTAACAAACTGGAGCTTGTTGATCTAAGCTTGTAAAAGCTAAATTGATCCCTGTTTAGCTAGGACAAGAAGGTACTTCTCATTTTAATTTTGAAGCTCAATTTCTATCATTGCTTTGTAGTATGATGTTTTACTTATTTACTGCTTATTTATGCTTATTCATGCTTTGATTATGCTTATCCTGTCCTCATTTAGCTTAATTGTTCTAGATTTAAGTATTCTATAATTTGCTTTAAACTTTAGCTAAGTTTTCATATAAACTGTCTTAATCATGCTTAAGAACCGCGTTTTCAAAGTTGGTGATCGGGTTCTTCTCTTTAATTCTCGATTAAATATTTTCTCGAGCAAGCTCAAAACCCGTTGGACCGGACCGTTCACCATTGCTCAAGTTTTCCCTTATGGTACCGTCGAGTTATCTTAAACCGACGGACCAAATTTCAAGGTGAACGGTCATAGACTCAAACACTATTTTGGAGGGGACATACCACCGATGGTTATCCCGGATCTTTAAACTTTCCCCATAGACCACTAAATTCGGGGTCGAGTCAGGCTTGTGACTCGGTTATCAAAAACAAGCGCTTCGTGGGTGGCAACCCATGCTTATCCTTAGTAGTAGTATGTTAATGAAAAAGTGTGATGTGAGGAGGCTCGCCTCTTCCTTTCTCGTGTTTCGTGTGTTGTGTCCAGGATTGCCCCGTATTTTGAAGTCTCTCGTGCTCGTGGTTTTGTCCATCATTCACTCGATCTTCAATCCTTAGCATGCTTATTTATGGGAATCTGATATCCTAGATCTTATTAATTAACGTTTATCTATTAGCATAATTAATAAATGACTTTAGATTTGCGTAGAAACCCCTTAATATTTGGATTATGCCTTGAAATTAGTAAGGGGGACAGTCTCACATTGAGGATAGTGTGTAGTTCTAGTATGGGAGGGATCTTTTGATTTGATCTTACTTGTATTTGCCTTGTCTCCACGTAACCCCGTTTTGCCACCAAAATTTTTAAAATAAAATAAAATAAAATAACATGTATGTGATTTTAGGCCGATTTTTTTTTCAAAAATAGAATAAGTGTTTAGACACATAGTTTTGTTCTTTTTAAGGAATAAATTTTGACTTGATCGAGCATGTTGCGCTCTAGCTTGCCCCTTAACTTATATAAATTTAAGCTTTTGCTAGTCTTTTATACAAGAAGCTTTAAAATTCTAGCTTGAAAAGCCAAGAGTTTGCAAGTTTCCATGATAGACTTTAAATATGCTAAGCTTGTTTTTATTAGACTAAGCATTCGCGGATCTTTTTATTAAAGATTTTAAATTTGCGAAGAACGAGAAATGATAGAGTTTTATATAAGTTAGATGCTAAACATAGAGTAGTTGGATCTCTTTAAAGCTCATAGAGGTTAATTGTGGCTTTTTGCTCCCATCAGCTTAATAAATGTAATATAATTGTTGAATAAATAAAGTTGCTTTGGTTTTTGCGATTCTTAGTTTAGATCCCTTTGTAGAAATTCCTTCTGGTGAAAGTAAGGTACACATCTAGGTTTTGTTAGTGTCGTGGGGAAATAGGCTACCAATTTTTGACGGCTCACTACCGTTGTCTAGGTAGTTAAAAGACCACAGGACTTGAAATTTGGCTATAATAATAATTATGTAATAAACTGAAGCCGAAATAAGACCACTACCTCTTGCCGGCTCACAACCGATGTGGTAGTCATTTAAAGGGTGGAGGTAATAATAATAATAAAAACTGTGGGCTGATAAAAGTTTACTGCCTCTTGCCGGCTCACAACCGATGTGGCAGTCTTCTAAATAAGGCACATAGTAATAATCCGAGACTGATAAAAGTTTGCTGCATCTTGCCGGCTCACAACCGATGTTGCAGCCTTCAAAAAGGTCGAGGATCATCGAGGTCGAAATAAGACTCCTGGACCATGGTCGGCTCGCATACCGATGTGGCAGTTGTTTAAAGGACCAAGGTTTAATAATGTTGCAATAATAATAATAATAAAGCCAAATTTTGACTCCGGGGTTATCTAAATAGGATAACCCCTAAATCGTGCAAAATTAGAACCTTAATGTGGACCTTATTCTCACCATATCGTCTCTTTAGGAAAGGATTTTAAACTAATTATGGTCTAAACCGGGTTTACTTTATGAGAATAAGACATTAATTAATTTGTCACCAATAATATTAATAAAATCTTTAGAGGATTTAGAAATAAGAGAGCGGAAAGTAGCTATGCATACACAATTAGCATTTATGAGTAGTGTTAGCATCTTAACTTGTATTTAATAATGATTTCATTTTTTAGCTTTTTAGGCGTGGTGAAAAAATCAAGTACTATGACTTTGTAACTTATTGGGTTTTCTTGTTCCGTGAAGTTATGATATGTATGCATAAAAATGGTAAAACGAGGTGCTTTTCAAAACTAGTAATTTCTTAATCCCCTTAGATAAACACATAGCTACTTTTCGAGGTAATTAGTCTAAGGGGGGTGAAATTTTTGGGTTTATAAGTGTGTTTATGACATTGCGTGAGGAACGAACAATAAGCTTAGTACGGGGATATTGGTATTGTCCTTAAAAAAAAAAAAATACACATACCTTTTACCTAATAAAACAAGCTAAAAATTAATGTAATTTTCAGCTTATTTCTGCTTAAAGTCTTTAATTAATGTAATTTTTTCATTTTAAGCTTGTAATCTTTTCAAGTCATTAATAAAAATTTCAGTGTTCATTTAAATTCGTATTTAATTTATGTTTTTTTTACTTTATGCAATTATGGTTTAAATCAATCCAATAAGCTCTTAATTACTTAATAAGCTGTCATTCATTCAGTCAAGCTTGCTTTAAGCTAAACTGGATAAGCATTTCTTATAAAACCAAACAAATTAGGCTTGAATAAGCCAATTGTAAGAGAACCATAGAAGTTAAGTTCCTTATAGGGCTTATTCCTTAAGCTTATACATTAAGCGAGGATTGTAAGATTAGCTCATTAGATCATTTGGTCCTTGTTTAAGCAGAGGACAAAGATATATTTTACTTTTACTCACTTTATCTTAATATCTATTTAGCTTATTTTACTACTGTTTGTTTGCTTTTTTGTTGATCACTTTGCTTATTTTTGTGCTTATTGTTGCTTATTGGTGCTTAATCTATCCTTTCATAGCTCAATAAGTTAGATTCAAAATCTATAAATAGACTATTATTTGGTTTGCATAGAAACTGGGTCCCCTTTAAAATATTCCAAAATATCTATTAAGTGATTTAAGCTTTATTAAAAGTGCTTATTTATCCAAGGTTTTTGCTTGTTTTACATTAATTTTCTTAATTCATCATCTGTTTTCATGATTCAAAGCTTTCAAGATCTGTCTTAGCTTTTAAATAGAAATTTAAAGAGTTAAAGGAGTGTTTGGGATAAGGTTCCAAAATGTGTCAAAGTGTTATCCAAGGCATAACCTTTATGTGCACTCAAATCAGTTTTAGCAATTTTTAAATTAGTCTATAAGTCAGTTTTAATAAGTTATTATTGTATAAATCTTAAGATTTTATGTTAAAGTTATCCCATGGGTTAGATAATTAGAATTTATTTCATAATTCAGTTCAAATGCTCAGATCTTTATTAGTAGCATTTAGGTGTTGTTTTCATGCTAGTTATTGTTTCAAAATGTAGTAGAATGTTGTTAGACAAAGTATGCATTTGTCCATTTTTGTTAAGTAAAAACCTGTCAAGTCTTTGTCTCATTTTATAAGTTTAAATGTCAGTTTTCAATTGCAATCTTGAGGTACATTTAGTTGTTTTAGGGTTGTTTTTGTATATTACAAGTTCAGGAAAGGATATAGTCATAAATCATAACAAAAAATCTTGAATTTGTGATAATTATTCAGCATTAGGTAGCTTATCTTTAGGCCTGCATATAGCATTTTATTTTCTTATAAAAACTTAAAAAGTCTAAAAATAAGTAGTTTATTCGACAGTTTCATTCCTTTTTCTACCCCCCCTCTTAATTTTTATGCCTTATTTGCTTAGTTCCAGCTTATTTTTGTTCTTAGAGTAAGAGTCTTTAGCTGATCTAGGGTTTTTCAGCTTTTTCTTTTAGCTAATTTAGCCTTAATCTTAAGTTTAAAACTCTTTAAAAGTCCATAAAATCTGGTTTTTTATGCCTGCGTCTTAATTGCTCTTATTGGCTATCCTGTGCTTTTCTGGCTTATTTACTTAGCTTATTTGTTTCCTTTATGCTAATTAGGTCTAGGTCAAATATGTTTTTCAGCTTATTTACTTTTCTTCTAGCTTTGTAGAGTCCCTTAAAGACCTATAAGTAGTAAGATTATTTCCAACCCTTGAAATACATATCTGGTCTCTGTTTTCAAGCTTTTTTCTAGCTTATTTTCCATTCCGAGGTTTTGTCAAAAAGTCTTTTTATTAAAGTTGTTAGTTTTTGGCTTTATTTCATAACTTTTTCAAAAAGAATATTAAAAATAAAATGTTTTGTAAAAAGATATTTACACAGGACTCGAACATGTGACCTACTAGATTCCCCTTTCACACTCATCAACGTCACAACAAACAGAATACACACAACACTTAAAACCCACACTGCCCTGTGGAGCCGCGGGGTCCTTTTTCATTTCTTCATTGTGCCAATTTAATTTGTTATAGACTTTTTAGGTTTTAAGCTTATTTGCTTATTTGCTTATTTGCTTTATAACTGCTTATTTGTTTCAGCTTATTTTCCCGTTTTATTTCTCCTAAGTTTAGATTTGTTCAAAATACTTTTCAGGAATTTTTCAGATTTTTATAATTTAGTTTACTATTTTTATGCATTTTTTAGATTAAAATTGTTTTAAATTCATATTAAATAAAACAAAAATCAAAAAAATATAATTCTTTTTCTAAAAATTATTTTTAGTCATTTAGATATTTTTGGAAATTAAATTGAGAGATTGTATTTTAAAATTTGAATAATTTGCTTATATGTCGTGTTTTAAAATTCCCGTTAACGTTTTTCCTGCTTAAAGCTTTAATTATATTTTTTGGATTAGCGTGCCTTTAATTTACTTTCCATTTGCATTATTAGAATTAGGAACCAAATCCAAATCTTTTATGACATTCAAGCTCGATTCCTGACATAACCGTAAATTTTCATTCACCTCTCTCCAGTAGAACTTATTACCCACCCCCGTGTGATACTTATTATTCTTTCCTAAGAATAATGGTAACATACTATCTTTACGTAATACTATATGTAATTTAATAAATATATAAAAATATTAAAGGGGTTTTTTGAATGAACATCACAGCACACCTATTACACCATCTAGTTTTTAGGTCATAGATAGACATTATGAAATTCACGAAATTAGATTTAGTTTTTTACCCCGTTTGCTCCTTAAACCGTAAACGTTAAGCTAAATCTGCGTTACACTGAAAATGAATCATTACAGATGTAAACGCATTAAACAATTAAATGTTTACATCAAGCAAGTGTTATATGATTATTAGGAGGATAAATAATGAACATATGGTTCATCTTATTTTTATTGGCTACGTAAAATGCTTACGTTTCGCGATAAAATGCGTTTAGGTATTCCCGGAAGCACCAAAACCTAACTACGCTTAAACAAATACCCACGATTATACCCAATACCTAAAATAATAAAAATAACATCACATATAAGTATATATGCCGAAATTTTGAGGATAGGACCAAGAATTATCACTTGTCCATAATATCTAGATATTTAAGAAATATCTAGGAAACCATCTCTTACACCATGAACAACTTGACTTCTTAACCTTGTGCAAGGGTTAGAAAGTAACCATGGTTAGGTTAATAAGATATTTTCACTATATATAGCATGCATGCACTCTTCCTTTCTTAAACACTTAACCAAAAATCACAAAAATCCTTCCTTTGTTCTCTTATAGCTCACGGCTCAATAAGCTCATATAATCAAACCATACAAAATTTTTCTACAATCCATACAACCCTTTACACATCAATCCTAAGGCATACTAAGGTGTTTGCAAGCATTGGTTCATCATTTGCAAGTATTAAGTGTGTGTTTTAGCACATATCAATGGAGTTTAATATTAATAAGCTAGGTAAAAACTTAAAAAGCTTGGAACTTTAATAGTGAAACTAGTTTATAAGAACTATAACTCCTCTCCTAAGTGTTAGTCTAAGATCCATCAACAATAAAAACAAACACAGCTTAAAGTGCACAATAAACAATAAGCGTATTAAGACAAAATAGCTAGATAATATTCTAAAGACAAAGAAGCTAATAAAAATGAGGAAAACTTTAGATACTAAATCTACCGAAACTAAGGTGGTTTAATGCAAGTAGGCTCCGGGATCGGTGGGTGAGATGAGGCGTGTAAAACGGGGTTTAGATCTGTATGTAAAAAGGGGGGAGTGGCGTGAGGGGTGGTGTAAAAAGGCGCGCCGCGCGCGCGCGAGAGAGCAGTGCGAGCGTGCGCGCTGCATAAAGCTAAAATTACACAAACTGAGTGCGACCAAATCCATTCGAAACAAAGTTTTCAATCAAGGAACTCGGATCGGGTATGAATAAGATTGGATCTAGAAAAAAATAAAAAATAAGGTAAATAAAAAATAAGCAATCGAAAAATAAGCTAAAATAAGCTCACCGAAAAGCGTTAAATCAAAAACAATATAAAATAAGCAGTCTAAATAAGCTATGAAGTAGCTTAATTAGAATATAAGCTTAAGAAATGGCGAGAGCCCGCGCGCGACCGTCAGCGAGCGAGGATGAGCTCTATTTGGAAATAAATAAAAAGAAATAAGAAAAAGACAAGAGAATAAGCTTAAATAATAAGCTAAAGAAAACACACCGTTTGAAATAACCTTCTTCTTAATAACCAAATCTTTACTGATTACAATAAGCTTGAAAAAGCTTTAACAATAAGGCAAACAAATAAGCTAGAAAGGACATAAAATAAGCTACACTAAATCTACACTACTCTTCCCTCTCTGAAAATAAAACTAAATATAACACCCTCAATGAGCTGCTATGCGTGAGTATTTATAACCCAAAGTGGGCAGGAGTAATTTTATCTTTCAGTGCTTTGTCCAATCATAGTTACAGATCTAGGGGCATTTTGGTCATTTAACAGCTCCCACCAACTCATTTATCGCTAATTATTGGCTGGGAAAACGCGTCCTACTGACAACTCATAACAGTTGGATCCACCAATCTTTGCTTGCCACGTGCCCATCTAGATCCTTCCTTGTACCTGCAATACTATGAATAGTACCTCGTACTAATGATTAGAAGTGTCATGTGGTAGCCTCTGATTGGCCAGGCGCCATGACGTGGCACGCCACGTGGCAACCACGTGGCAGGTCAACGCCGGTCAACCACCGGTCAACGGTGGTCAACGACAATGGTCAACGACGGTCAATAGTGGCGGACCACCGGTACAACGGTGCGGTCAACGGCGACGGTCAGCGCGCGCGACGTCAACGGAGTGTGCGCGTGCGCGCACCGTTTACCATCGATGGACCACCACCCGCGGATCATCACCACAACAGTGGTCTGGCCAGTTAACAGCAGGGTCGGGTCGGGTCATGTATGGGTGGGTCAAGGTTCGGGTTCCGTCTATCTCTACTCACGGTGTCACCTACATAGTGGTCCACGTGCTCCTTGACAATAACCACTCCATTGCATAAGTGAGGTCAAACTCGGGACCTCTCGGTCCGAGTCTTAATCAAACCAACGAGCACACAACTGTGCACTGTCAAGCATCATAATATATAAGTGTAAATATATTCTATTTAAGCTATTTTTGGTCCAGTGCAGTTTTATTAATAATAAAAAGGTTCAAAATGGTGTTAAAGGTTCAAATTAGAAAGGTTCAAGATAGAAAGGTCGTTACCGTTAGACTCATAATTTCGTGCTCTTTCCAATGGTGATGATTCCCGTATACTCTCTCTCTCTCTCTCTCATCTTCGTTCAATCTCGATAAACGTAAAAACGTCTTTAAAGTCACCCAAAAAATTACGCGTTTTTTTGCTTTGATTTTCAACCGATTGTACTTGTAAGACATAAAAACACAATACAAACATATTTGCAACCTATTATCTCATACTTTAGTGTTTTAATCCTTTTAGAATGGCGTGGTTTTTTTAGAGTACAAACGATGTGGTTTTGTAGCACACATCTTACGCGAAATATATAAAGGACGCAACACGGTGTAAAGTAAAGGATTTAGGAAATGAGGAATAAATGTAAATGAAAACTAGTAAATGCGAATAAACCGGAAGATAAAATAACTGCCGTGCAACATTCTGACGAAACTCCACACTATGGCAAAGAATTAGGACCCACAATATGCAAGCTAAATTCAATCATATAGATCTAAAGAGTTAGTTAGAAATATCTACCCTCAAACTTAAATCCGACCGTCATTTTGTTATGCTTGCAAAATTGTAAACAAGCTCATGCAAGTCCCAAGCTAAAAATATAGTTTCAACAACTAGGATGCTTTATGAACTACATTACATGATTATGTTTGTCCCCTTCCGCCATACAAGCTATGGAAGGGAATCGTTATACCCTTAGAAAACGTAGATGACATATACTCGATTCACATGGACTAGATTATTTAGCAAATAAAACCGAACTCGCGAAAAATCAAATATTTAGCAAAATGATCCAAAACAAATTAGAGATGTTACCATTGTAATCAATTAGAAATGGATCATGGTCGGAGATTTTATATAATGAAGTACAATACCCAAGAGAATGACAAGTGGGTGAATCTAAAACTATTGTGATTTAAATGGGATATCTCACAAATTTTTCCTCTCCTCGACTCCACAATCAAATGGGAATAAAAGAAAAATCGTTCACTCTACAAGAAATGAGTATAACCAATGTTAAACGACACAATCCACCCCTTAAAATATTTCGGTGCGTAATGTGGCGTCGATACGTCCACCTATCTAATAATAAAGTTGCATAGACTATTAAGGAAAAAACATCATACGAGTTATTAAGAGGTAGGAAACCAAAAAAAACAACACACCCATAACTATTTTAAGAGTATTACGAAAGTAAATGCTTTATTCCCTTAATACAAAGGAACTGCCTCACCAAGTTCGAACCCACAAGTCATACGAAGGTGTTATTCCTAGGATATCACATAAAGTAAAGCTTACATAATCTTACACAACAAACAACGAAATTGTGAAGAGTCCCTTGAATGTAACCTTCGATGAAACTCCTCCCCCGCCTAAAACATCACCATTTGAGAAGATGAATTAGTTAGTCACAGGTCGAATCTATTGAGGTTAGCAAAACAGCGCAACCCATAGGCAATGATCTTAAAGAAATATTTCATTATAAAATAATCAAATAATGAAATATTCAAGAAATCTAAAACTCATCCCCTAGAAAAACGTTATTGGTATCTAATCAAAGAACACTTATGTTGTGCAAGCTCAAGGCAAAAACAATTTTCTTTTGCTCTTATTTCACCAATAGGAGACCTAAAAATATAAATGAGGCATTAAAAGATAAAAATTGGGTAATGGAGCCATGCAAGAGGAAAAAAACCAATTTAAACAATGGAAGTTTAGGAACTATCCCCACATCCCATGATATGACATTAATAGGAACAAATGCGGGTAATATAGAAAATAAACTAACGATGAAATGGCATCGAGTAACTAGGAAACAAAGCTAGGTTAGTCACCTAAGGTATAATCAACAAGAAGGAATGTGATTCTATGACAAACAAAAGCACCCGTAGCTAGACTAGTTGATCCATAAGACATACTATTACTTATGCATGCGCACTTGACATATAAGTTATACGCGCGCGCGCGATGTGCGAGTGGCGCGCGTAGTCGCGAGAGCGCGAGAGCGCGCGGTTACTTATCAATGAGGATAGGTTTTTCCGTCGCCACAACCGTCCGGGATTCATGTGACTTCGCAAAGCCGAATTATATCTATAGACTTAGAAAGCTCTTATGTCTAAAACAAGCCCCAAAGCTTGGATACGATCATTAAAAGCCTTTCCAATTAAACATAATTACTTTATGGGAATAGTAGATAACACACTCTTTCTAAAAAGAAAAGACTCAACCTCATTATGTCTAAATATATGTTTGATGACATTATATTCCGGATCAACTTGTCAAGAAATGTGTGATACTTTGCCAAGTCATGCATGATGAGTTTGAAATGAGTATGAAGGGGGAACTAAATTTTTTCTAGGACATTACAAATAAAACAATAGATGATGAAATATTGTTTAATTAATCAAAATATATCAAGAAATTGCTTAAGAAAATTTGGACTAGAAGACTCAACACCAATAAAAACAACCCTATGTCCTAAAGAAACCAAACTCCACAGAGACGAATAAGGGAGTCCGTAGATAATACCAAATATAGAGGCATGATATGTAGTTTATTATACTTAACGGCAAGTAGACCCAATATCCATTTTTATTTTGCCTTTGTACCACCGCTTTCAGAGATCCCAAAACCTCTCACCTAGAGAGCGTTAAAAACGTATCTTCCAATACATTAAAATGCACTACGCATTTAGAATTCTGGTATCCTAAGGGATACCGACTAAGGTTACAATAGGTATGCAGTTTCGGAGCATGCGGAGATAACGTAGATCGCAAGAGCGACTAGTGGTGTTTGCACGTTATGGGATGTTTGTCTAACATCTTGGATTTTCGAAGAACAAACCGCACTTGCCATCGTCCACAACCGAAGCGGAAATATGTTAACGCCAGAAAGGCGAAGTCAACAATCCCAATGGATGAACAACCTCTAAGACTAAGGCTTAGGTTAGATGACATTCCAATAATGTGTGATAACAAAGGGCTATAGACTTAAGTAAGAATCCCGTTCAACACTCACGAACAAAACACATTGAAATTCGTCATCACTTCCTTCGCGATAATGTTCAAAAAGGGAATATCTCTATAGAAAAGGTCCCTCATCGGAAGAGGGGCGCAGCGCGACGTGCCTGCGTAGCATTCTAACTAAGCCAATATAAACGTAGCCAATTAACTACTTACGTCTAGGTTAAGGAATGATGGATCAAACTAAATTTAAAGTATTTGTGGCCTAATAAAGAAATGATAATCATCAATAAACTGTTTTGTCAAAAATCTAAGAAAAATTTTCCAACACAAGAGTGGCGACCCCCTTTATCATAAAGGCAGCCCCCTTTAATTTTAAGGGGACCAACAAGACTTTAAGGGGACCACCCACCTGACTGACTAAATTTTTTTTCTCTTTGTCTAGGTTTCTATTTTACACAAAAACACAAGATTGGGAAAGAGTCACACACACCAAACTTCACTACAAATTCTTCATCGAAAATCAGAGCGTCTCATTATAACCATATAAACACACACACACACAGCCCAAGCTACACACACGTCACACACACACACACACACACTGCACCAACTAGGAGCACATAGAAAATCAATTTTTCATATATGGGTGGGGGTTACATACTGAGAGCGGTGCTGCGAGAGACGACGTTGAGAGACACATATGCATAATGTTCTCTTACGTGTTGTACAAAAGACACACACACACAGTCTAATATAGTGTTCTTTTAAACATTTGTTGATTGAGCAAATTGAATCAAGGATGTGCATTGGATTTTTTCTTAAGGTTTTACATGTCTTAGTTGGTCGAAATAATTCGCTACTTAAACATGTGTACTACTTAGCCCTCAATAGTAGTTGCAAAATAAGTTAGGTGTCGGTGTCTCTGTAAACAAATGGTAATTATATGTTCTTTATGGAATATATGTAGTCACTTTGTTATATGATCTTCAATCTTTGGGATCTTAATTTGTTCAAGTTGATTACTGATGCCAAATTTATGTGAAAAATAGTTTGTGCCTGAGCGAGAGCGAGTTGAGCGAGAGAGAGAGGTGAATTTGAATGCTGCTTGCCTTGTGGAGACTCTCTCTCTATCTATAGTATATTTACTGAAAAGGTTGGTAGTGACTTGATTTTTAAAGAACAAAACAGATAACTAACAATAATTTTTTAGATAATTGATTTTTGGTATATCTGGTAAGGAATAGTGAGCACACTTATCTATTATATTGGGAAAAATTTTTTTTATAGGGGTTTCGACACATTTTAAGGGGAAGTCATAGTATTCACGGGTATAAAGTTTTTTTAAGAAATTTGTGGGACAAATTACACACCGTGTCTTTGATATGTTTCCATTTAATAACTAAATGGATTGGTTTTGTTACATGACATGCTGTGTTTAGTGTCCTAATTTAATATGTGCAGACACTATAAATTACTTAATAAACATGATTATGAACAATATAATAAATTATGATCTTCATCAATACATAACCAAATCCCACACACATCCACTATAGACTACGTCTGATAGATCTCTAGGTTGTGATAAATGGATACTCATCTATCACTCACTGTTTAAATTCATACATCACAATCTCAATAAGAGAATTTGGTTGGTATAAGTATAATTGAATTTTAATATAAATAATATGATGTTAATGATATTGTTTTATTGAAAAATTTTATGATTGATTATGTGAAGTTATGGTATGTAAAGAAAATATTATAATATTTGGTCTTATCATGTGGGGGTGCGAGGTGCGCGGAGGGTGTGGAAAGGATAAAGATTTGATATGGGTAGATATATATTATGATAAGGTTAGGGGGTATAATTTAGAATTATATATTAATAATATAGGAGTTGGTTTTTTGAAGTGGGTGGGTGTAATGGTTTATTAGTATTGTAAGTTATTTGTAATGGTGAATGGATATAGATATTAAAATTTTATAATGGAATCACTCTACCTCCATCTAGAGATTTAAAAATGTTAAAAGATTATGGTTAATTGTGTTTAAATGGGGGGGGTGAGGGAAATGGTGGATGAAGGATAAATGTTTTATTGTAAGGTAGGTTGTGTTCTGTGATGGGTGTTGGTATGGAGAATATAGAGTAAGATGAATAATAAGAGTGTGATTTGTGAGGTTAAATGTTAAAAACAAAAAAAAAAAAAATATTAAGAAAATAGAGTTTATAGAATAATTAGTTTATATACTTTGAAGAATTTTGTGAGTATTTAAATTATTGTGTAAATGATGGATTTTTTAATTATTTATTGGGGTTGTGGTGTTGTGTGGTTGTTTGTGGTTTTAGTTATTATTTTTGTGTTTTATTTTTGTTTGAGGTGTGTTGTTTATATATATTTGTAAATTTTTGTTTGGTTGTTTATTTTGATTGGTGTGGGGAGGGATATGGGATGTTGGGGAATGAAGAGATGTATGGGGTTTAGAGGTGGGTGGGGTAGTTAGAGGGGGGGGTTGAATTTTTTAATGTTAGATGAAGGGGAAAGAGTGTAGTGGGGGTATATATGATTGTGGGTGATTGGTGTAGGTATGGTTTTTGTAGTGGGAATGATAGAAGTGTGAGGGGGGAGGAGTATTTTGGTAGTTTTTATGTTATATATAGTTTTTAGGGGGTTTTGTTTGGGGTAAGTTGATGGGGGTTTTGGGGTTGATGATTTTTGGTTGTGGGGTTTTTTTTTTTTGGATGTTGTATATGTTTTTTTTGGTATAATAGTTAAGTGTTGTGTTTATTTTTTGTTTTAAGGGGATTGGTTTTGGTATAGTTTGAAGGAGAGAGTTCACAGGTAAAGAGAGCCAGTCTATCTAAATACCACCACACTTAAAGGTATGAATAGAAATAATAAGCTTAAGGATTTTATGTTCTAGGAAATTTTTATTCAACCTCACACTTTATAAAATGTTGTAAATCATTAAAAACATTTTCTACAATTAAAAGAAATGTTTATTAAAATAAACGATTTGAAATTCCAAATTTTAGGACCTAAAACGGCTAGAAAAGTTCTAGAAAATCCCCCCCTACACAAAAGACAAACTGGGGAGCCCTATCAGGGTGACCCCGGCCCCCTTAAATACACGGGCGCCCCCCTTAAAATTAAGGGGACCGCCCACCTATTTAAGGGGACCGCCCATAGGTAGACGCTCCTCCAGTTTGTCCTATAAATACTAGACTTTTCCCCATTATTTTCTCACATTTTGCACTCATTCTTTCTGTTCTAAAACAGCCCACACATCTCATTAAAACCCTTTGATCATCTAATCATAAAGCTTTGTTTCCAAGTGATCCAAGCTCAATTCCTCAAGTGCAAGAGAAGAATACTTCCATCATCAAGTGAAGAAGTATTACACCTTTGTGTGTTGTTGCAATCTTATTGCATCCATATCATAACTTGTAAATCATTTGTAAATCTTGTAAAGTTGTGTAGTAGTTAGATCTTTGTGATTGTTGTAAGTATAGTTGGATCTTAGTGATCTTTCCTAGTAGTGTTAGTTAGGTGTGATTATAGTAGTGGCTTGGTGAAGTAGTGGTGTAAAGAAAATTAAGGTGTGAAGAAGTTGTGTAGTCATGATCAAGTCGTGAAGCAAAGTTGTGTAGTGAAGTTGTGAAGTTGTGGTAGATTGGTTCTAGCTAAGATTAGAACTCGACATCTAGCTTAGTGTCAGAAATCAAGATAATCGAAAGTTGTGTAAGGTTTTCTTCGCCATAAGGGAGCTTGTTGACATAGTGAAGAAAACTCTCGAGTTAGGTGCTCGAGGAGTGGAGTAGGGCGAAGAGGTGCTTCGTTACCGAACCACTATAAATCCTCGCGTTGTGGTTTGATTGTTCTTACTCTTATCTCTTGTCTTACATTATTTTCTCATACTATCCTATTAATTGTTTAGATAAGTATATTGTTCATATTGTGCAAGTGTTGAATTCACATAAAGTTCAATCTAGAATTTTTACAAACACTTTAAAACCTTAAATTAAAAAGCGGTAAACTATTCAACCCCCCTTCTAGTTTTCCACAACGAGCATAGTGGCCTTTTTCATTGTAGTTATAACACTGAACATTTGCCTTTCCCAGAGTTGACTCAGTTCGTAGAACAGGCTGAACAATCTGATTACTTTCATCATTCCCATTTCCTGCATTAAATGCTTGATTCTTGTTTTGTCTCCCTGCATTCCTGTTACCATTTCCACCATAACCTGCATTCTTGGTTTGTATATCAACTCTACCATCCTGAATCACAACTTGATTTCTTGTATTTGATGAAGTACGAAGACGATTATTGGTAGGTGTGGAGAACTTCTAAGTGATTGCTCGAACTAATAACATCATGCCAGTTATAAGCTTGTCTTCTTAAGAATCCCCTTATAACTCCCTTTGATATTCATCTTCATAATCAGCAACGGATGAGGGATGTGTGACATAGTATGGTTGTGGTGAATAAGAAGAATTTGCATGAGATTGTGATGAAGAAGCATTTGAATGAGCAAGAAAGGCTAATGGATCATGATTCTTGGCAACTTTCTTTGCTTTGGATGCTAGAACATGTGGTTCAAATTGTACTAAGGAATCATACAGGTCATCATATGAAATTGCATCTCCTGTTTGATTGTGACGAACCATGGTAACATATTTGCTCCACTCGGGTTGCAAGCAATTGAGAAACTTGGTGTTGATTGACACTGGAATAGGACGGACATTATTACGATCCATAATATCCACCAGTGTTGTCAATCGTTCATACACATATTCTAGCGATTCTCCTTCCTTTGCTGCAAATTTATCAAACTCATCCATGAGTCGTGAGTGTCTCACATGACTAGTAACGTCAGAACCAAACATCAACCTTTTGATTCGTTCCCACATATCCTAAGCATTTTTACACGCATCCACTGAATTGTAGATATCATTAGGTATTGCTTGAAGAAGATAATTCATAACTTTTACATCAACAATGTATTGCTTCTTATTACCCTCAATTATTTTGGACAATGATTCAAGTATCTGCTCATTAGTATTGTCTGGATTAGGAATCATTGGCCTCTTATAAGGTCCTTTCTTAATTGAACGCCACATCCGCTCCCCCTCTTCAAGCTTATTATCCAAAAACCTTCTGAACCTACTTTCCCATGGAATATAATTCCCTTTCTCAAGCGTTGGAGGTCT
>BQNB010022713.1:0-62686 GCA_026074375.1 Tanacetum coccineum | reverse complement strand
TTTTCTATAATTAAAAGAAATGTTTTATTCAAAATAAACATTTTGAAATTTAAATTTTCGGACCTAAAACGGCTAGAAAAGTTCCAAAAAATTCCCCCTACACAAAAGACAAACCGGGGAAGCCCTAGTCTTGGGCGGCCCCCTTAAATACAAGGTCGCCCCCCTTAAAATTAAGGGGACTGTTAGCCTTACTTATATTAAGTCAAACAAGAATGTTATCGGTCTTAGAAAGTCAAACTAGGTCTTGTATTGTAATAGGCTAGTCGGGTTCAACGGGCTTGGATTGTAATCTAATATTGTCCGTGTTTCAGGCTCAAAGCCCAAGTTTAGCCAAGCCCGACCCAAGTTACAAAGCCCATTCGCCTACTAGCAAGGCATGGGTATAAATAGAACCCTCTCCACACATAGAGAGGGTGTTGGTTACATTTTTCTTTCACTTGTAATCCACCAACTCTCTCTAATCTTCCATCTTCTTGTTTCTCTCTCTACTTTCTCTCTCTAAGATTCCATCTTATTTTCTAGCTTATTGGTGCTTATTTATAAGTTGTGATTGGATTATATCGTGGGATAACACGTGGTATCAATCACCAAGGGGTATTCGGTAATTGTTTTTATGGTTGTTCATTTGGTTCGTGGTCTTTAGAAACAAAAAGATCATGACTTGTTGTGATTTTTGGCACTACAAACATCCTTACTATTACGCTTCGTCTTAAAAATGTATTGGTACAACAAAGGTCACGACTTGGTTTGGTATTTTGATTCAAAAGTTTCGGCACAAGTTTTTTTTTTGGTTTAAACCCTTGTGTTTTGACCAACTTTGTGCTTAAACTTGTCGAGCTTTGTTCTTTATCATGTCCTACATTATTTTCGTGCATTGGAACAAGGATTTCGTGGCTAAAAGTGAAGATTCGAGCTTAGTTAAATTCATTTTCTTGGCTGCGTTTTGTTCTATTTAGGTTGCGTTTTATGGTAAAGACAAAGAAGTACAACTCGCAAGCGACATTCAAGGGACATTTGTACCTTGCGTTTTGTCTAACTCTTGTTTAGCAGGTTGCGTTTTGTCCAAGAAACTTGCGTTTTGTCTTGGAAGCTAGCTGCGTTTTGCCTACTACAAGTAAACTTGCGTTTTGTCAAGTGATTGAAGACCCTTAATGCAACAATACTAAACGTTACTCTGCCCAATTTTTCTAAACATTACGTTTTGTGTCGAAACACATTGCATTTTGTGTAACAAAACCGTTGCGTTTTGTCATAAAAGTGTTGCGTTTTGTGTAAGGAAAAATTGTGTTTTGTCTTAGAAATATTGCGTTTTGTGAAGACTGCGTTTTGTCGAGAAAGTTACGTTTTGTGAAAACCATTGCGGTTTGTGATATTGCGTTTTGTGTTTCACTGCGTTTTGTCCGAGAATCAATGTTGCGGTTTGTCTAAAAGTAATAGTAGACTGCGTTTTGTCTTAACATTGCGTTTTGTATCACACTTTTTGGAACTTGAACTTCATAACTTCCAAAAGGACTTCACAGTTTCGGACAAACCTCAAGGACTATCTTCAAGGACTTATAAACTTCACTTGGACTTAACATACAACCAATCAAACCAACAATCAACTTAATCATACTTGAAACGTCAATTAATTATTCATTCACGGTTTCTTCTTGATTTAGTAAAATCCCGCGAAAGAATTCTATTTCTCGGTTTAATCATAGAATTGTAAAATCCCGTGAACGTTAATTCATTTAAAACCACAATCAATCACTTACATACTTAAGATCCGATATCCATTCACAACATCATCAAAATGTCAAATTCAAATACCAATTTGCAAACTCAATCATCGAATGCTCTTCATAATGCTATCATGGAAGCGGGTAGCAAAGATCGTCCACCAATGTTAGCACCAGGTAATTACGTTCAGTGGAAATCCAGAATCAAGAGATACATTGACACCAAACCTAACAGTGAACTCATCCACTATTGTCTCCAAAATCCACCATACACGTATCAATGGGCTGAGAAGACAGTTCCAGTTGCTGAAGGTAGTTCTGAAACAACTACAGAAAGGTATATGGAGAACTATAAGAATGTTTCACAAGACATACGCGATCAACTGAATGCTGAAGCTGAAGCCGTTCAGATCATTCTCACAGGGATAGATAACGATATCTACTCCACAGTTGATGCTTGTCCGAATGCATGTGAAATGTGGAAAGCCATTGAAAGGTTGAAACAAGGTGAATCAATCAATGTTCAAGATCTTGAAACCAATTTATATTGGGAGTTTGGAAAATTCACATCACGGGATGGTGAATCACTTGAATCGTATTACTCACGGTTTTACAAGATGATGAATGAGCTTGTCCGAAATCAGTGTCATGTTACTAATCATCAAGTGAATGTCCAGTTCTTACTTCAACTACAACCAGAATGGCAAAGGTTTGTGACACTTGTTAAGCAGAGTCAAGAGCTGAAGACTGTCTCCTATCACAAGCTTTATGACATTCTGAAGCAACACCAGAATGAAGTCAATGAGATAAGAGCTGAAAGACTAGCACGTACTGCTAATCCACTTGCACTTGTTGCTCAACAACAACCAGTTTACCATCATCAAAACCATCCTACTCAAAACACTCAATATTCCTCCACCAGATCGCAACAGTCTACCAGAAACAGAGGAAAAGCAATTGTTACCTCTTCTGCTCCTACTTATGATCCAGAACCTGCTACGGTTACTGAAGATGAGGAAATGTCAAAGGAAAAGGAGATTGACAAACTCATGGCTTTAATTTCTCTCTCGTTCAAGAATTCAAGAAAATCTACAAAACCTACCATCTACAACCTTCGAACTTCATCAAACACCAGTCGAGTAATCAGATAATTCTCAGAATCAACAGAGGAACTGGGTTTGATAATCAAGTGGGCATGTCAATGTTGCTGGGGCTTAGGAAAATGTATGTTCCGGTAGTGCAAATTCTAGGATTCAGTGTTACTAACTGCAAGGAATATGTGCATGTATCAAAGGGGAATGTCAGAAACCAAAACGAGTAAAGGATGCAGCTTATCACAAGGAAAAGATGTTATTGTGTAAACAAGAGGAAGATGGGGTTCAGTTGAATGAGAACAAGCTGATTGAAGGATGTATGATGATGGTCTGAATAACAGGAATTGGAAGCACATTATATGTACATTGGACAGGTTCATTAGGTTACTAGATTTCAGTTGACCAATTCTGGACCAATCTTTAATGACGAGCCAATTGCATAAAGTACAAAACAATAATGGACAACTATATTTGTGTGCCCTGGATAATGAACAACTGAGCACACCTGAATCTGTAATGACATATATCTACCAGAACAAGGTGACTCCATTATCACTATTAAGTTCATCGGATATATGTTATGATAGAGTCATGATGGACCAGGATTAAAAAAACTGATGATCTTGATCAAGAACGTGGATTTGCTTGCTTCTTTAAATCAGAAAACTAAAATGTGAATTGATGACAGCAAAACCGAAATTAATTTTGAGAATCATCAAACAAGGAGTTAGTTGATAAAATTGAAAGGATAAAATGAGGATTTCAAACATAAGTTAAAAGTTTTAGAATCATCAAGTAAACTTTCAAGAATGCAAACAATGAACTTCCAAGAATAGTCAGTTGATGTTTAAAGACCTTAAAAGTTCAAGCGGAACTAGATATAGTATAATGATGTGAATTATGCATCAAAGGGAAATGATTGTGCAAAAGACTAAAGGGATTTAATGTCATACAAAATCGATTTGAAAAAAAATATTAGCATATACTAAAAAAAAATAAATGATTTAAATCAATCGATTACGGATAAGAAAAAAAGGAGCTTTGTGCACATCAGGAACCAATCTCCATAATGTCACAAGCAAACGAGGCTCAGAATAAGCTTTACGAAACTCGTGAAGACAAAAAAAATAATAAATTCAATGCTTTAGAAACAAAGTAAGGTTTTGAATGATATTGTATATAAAACGGTCAAACTGTTCAACAATGACATATGCTTAATGTAATGTAAAACGTGTTTTGCAATACCTGAGTTCACTCAAGAAAGCTCGAGAGGAATCCTCGTCTGTAATGATATAGTTGATACAATGATAATCTTGCGTTATTGTTAGCCCCTGTTCTGACGAAACGATTCGGCTTGATAAATAACGTCGATCAAATTAAAGCGATTTAATCCAGACGTTTTGATTATGATAATTGAATATCTTTATGATTTGTTGTTACAATGGGCAAAGTCGTATGAACAATACTATGTTCACATAAACGTCAAAGATGAGTCATACATATTACTAATAAGGAATTTTCCCAAAGAGTCTTTTCGTATAAAATCAATCTTGTTAGAAAAACGAATGGATGAAATCCCTTCCTTGGGATCAAAGTTGTAAAGCTCTAAGAACTTTTTCAAGATTAAAAGAGTGTTGACACGGAATTTTGACGGAGTGGAAGTTGCCAAACAAACCCATTGCCAAATGAACTTATTTTGGTAACATCGTTCCTTTCATTCAAAAACACAATAGAAGGAAATTTTGGTCCCCCAAATTAGCAGACTCAATGCAGACTAAGAAAATTTTCACTTGTGTTTGAACAAGGAAATGGTTGTTGATTTGAGATACTTTAATTCTCTTGAACACGAAGTAGAGACTCTCAAATCTCAACTGGAAACTCAAAAAACATAGTTTTTGAATGAAATCGACCAACTTTCAAGGGAATATTACTATGCTGATCACAAGAATGCAATACTTGGTGTGTACAAACCCATTGATCTGTTGAATTTACTAATTTGCAATGTGATTACGTAGAAAACTGAAAATGTGAAACATCTTGAGAGAGATTTCAAAAACGTAGAACAATGTCAATGAGTTTTGAAGCACTTCAAAACATGCGATTAATCTTGAACTTTGATTTACAACAGAGCAAGAAAAAGATAAAAAAATGGACAAATATTTCAAAGAAAAATCAGTCAAACGTTTTATGAAAGAACGTGAACAGTATTTTGAAATTTCAAGACTTGAAAGCTCAATTACAAGGACAAAGGAATTGATAAGTGAGTTGAAAAAACTCATAGAAAAGATGAAGGAAAAGTATGAATCTATGTTTGAAAAATTTCGGTTATTCGACAACCGAAATGCTTTTAAAAGTCAAGACAATCCATTTTAGTAAACCTGTCTATTTTTTCAGATTCTCTCGCAATGAAAAGATTCTCAATTGTTCAAGCAGTTCCACACAACATGTGTCTAATGATTTTCAAAAAAAAGTACTGCACAGATTTTGCCTCAGATTATGTTGCAGTTGTCAAGAACACAAAGTGATTGCAGCAGGATTGTATAAGAGTGCACACAATAGCCTAATCAACTAGAACACATAAGTTGCATCAAGACTTAGGAAAACCTAACAAATGTGTGTCTTTACTACAGGAGTAATTCCCAATACTAGAGTTAGCAGACCACAGCTTAAGAGCAATCATCTGGAAGATAGAGTCATGTCTAACAATAGTCAAGGGAAGAAGCAAGAAGTAGAAGACCACCGTAGGAAGTTTAAGTTTTCAAATAATAAAACGTCTGTAACTGCGTGTAATGACAGTTTGAATGCTAAGACCTTGAATGTTAACTTTGTCTGTGTTACTTGTGGAAAATGTGTGCTGAATGAAAATCATGATTTGTGTGTTCTACATTATATCAATGGCGTGAATTCTAGGACTAGACAACCAATGGCTGTGCCTATTAGTACTAGAGAACCCAAGCAGAATGTGAACCAATCTGTTGCAACATCCAGTAAGAAAACCGTTGCAACAGACTCCACTGTCAAGAAATTTAGAAACACAACTAGGAAGATTTATGAGCAAGTTAGTAAGACATGCAGTTGGTGGTATCCTAAGTATACACCACCCAGATACAATTGGAAACCTAAGTCTCAAATAGGAAATGTTAACCCAAACATTAGTATGCCTCTAGGAAAATGCTTCTAGAAACGCTAATATTTTGGAAACATATGACTCCTAGGTGTTTCACTGTGTCCCAATACTCCATCGTTTCTAATCTTTTGTAGCAGTCGAGATAGTTCTATTCATCGTAGACTTCTGGGTGCTCAAAGCCTTATGACCGGAAATCTCAAACTTCTATACTAATTTTTGTGGAGAAATTTAGGAAGGTCAAGTTTGGAAATGATCAAATTGCTCCAATTCTTGGCTTATGGAGATTCTGGCTCAAGGACGATCCCTATCAAAATGGTTTATTTCGTCAAAGGGCTTAATCACAATTTATTCGCGGTTGGTCATTCTGTGATGCGGAATTTAGAAGTTGCTTTTCGGAAGTGCTATGTTATATCGTGATTTGAAGGGAATTGATCCTTCTCACAGGTCTCGGGCACATATTTGTTTTCCATTTCTCTTCAGACTCAAACAACTCCCATCTAATTTGCTTAATTGGCATAAAGCAACATCGTCTCAAGCATGGTTATGGCATGTCGTCTATCTCATTTAACTTTAGACACCATCACTTGCTTTTCAAAGATATTATTGTTGAATGGCCTTCAAAAGCTAAAATTCGTCAAAGATCATTTGTGTTCTTCTTGTGAGCTAGGGAAAGCAAAAAGAAAGTCTTTTCACACTAAGACTACCCCGAGCTCAAAAAGACGGTTACAACTTCTACACATGGACTTATGTGGTCCAATGCGGGTAGAAAGCATTAATAGAAAGAAATATGTTCTCATAATTGTAGATGACTACTCTCCTATTATAACCTTGGTACTCACTCTTAGGTCTAAAGATGAAACACTGGAGTTTCATTGATTTCCTCACACTTGTCCAAAGAGGACTTCATGCTCAAGTTACAACAGTTCGAACTGACAAAGGCACGAAATTTCTTAATAAAACTCTTCATGTATACTTTGCAAAAGAGGGAATAAGACATGAAAACGTACACTGCTCGAACACCTGACAAAACGCGGTTGTCGTATGACGGAACGTATCTTGTTGAGCTGACTCAAAACAATGCTAAGCGGGACGCTAAGTTCCTTTGTTCTCTGGCTGAAGCAAATTGCAACAGGCATGTTTTCACTCAAAATAACGTTCACTTGTAATTCTCATCTGAGGAAAACACCTTTCATATCATCAATGCATAAAACCCTCAGTTACAGTTATTTCACATCTTTGGTTCTCTTTGCTTACATGTCAGAGATGGTGAAAATCTTATAAAATGAAGGAAAAAGGTGATGCATGTATTGTGTTGGGTATGTCTACTCAGTCAAAGACTTACAGGGTATTTAACAAGAGAACAAGATATGATAGTTGAAACAATTCTGGGTTAACTTTGACGAATTGCCTCAAATGGCGTCAGATCACGTCAGTTCTGACCCCGTTCCACAATGTCCAACAACGGTACTTGAACATACCAGTTTAAGTCTCGGTCCTCAAAGTCAAGAAAATGTTCCTCAAGTTGCTGGACATTAACAAGTCAAATGAGTGGAATTGCTTTTTTTTTTACTATATAGTCCGATGTTTCAGTAAATTACTCAATGGAATCTCCTTTTGTGTCAAGTCTTCCGCTGTACATGCTGCTGATATCCGATAAACGTCCACAAAATAACATAACTCACACTTCTACAACAACGATGTTTGCGAATCCACCTCCATTGAACATTCATTCAACACAATCAAATCCACTCAAGTACCAAACTGTCGTGCACCTGAGACATTATTCAAGCAGAAACAATACAGAAAATGCACATTTGACGACGACGAATTTATAATCATTTTCAGTTACACCGGTACAGAACAAGGGGGACATGTCTGTCATGTTGATTTCGTCAACAATGCATACTTTCTATCAACACCATCTTCTGCACAACATTGGACAAAAGATCCAGCCATTAGGAACAAGTCATTGGAATCCTTTCTCAATCAGTTAGAACAAGACGTCAGCTTGAAACAGATGGCGAGATGTGTTATGTTCGCACTCACCGTGAGTCGAACCGAACCAAAAGAACATCAAAGAAAGTCATGGTTGATTCTGCATTGATTGAATCAACTGCAGAAGTATTCATCTGTTTGAATCGATTAGAATGTATGGGAATTAGTGACATACCACTTTGCAAAATGTCATTAACTTAAAGTGGCTCTGGAAAAGCAAATGTGATGAGGAAAATACTGTCATTCGCAACAAATCTTGTCTTGTGGCTAACGGATATGCTCAAAAGGAAGGAATTGATTTTGAAGAGTCATTTGCACTAGTTGCTAGGTTGGAAGTTGTACGGCTGTTCATTGCGTATGCTGCACACAAATCATTTACAGTGTACCAAATGGACGTTAAAAAACATTTCTTTACGGTACTCATGGAAGGAAGAAGTGTGCGTAAACCAACCAGATGGATTTGTTGACCCATATCATCCTGACAAAGTTTACCGTCTCAAGAAAGCATTATATGGTCTCAAACAAGCACCAAGAGCGTGGTACGATGAACTCTCCAACTTCCTAGCATCCGAAGGATTCTCAAAAGGTTTTATTGATCCAACTCTGTTCATAACTAAACATAGGGAAAACATATTGCTTGTGCAAATTTACGTTGATGACATAATTTTTGGTTCTAATGCACAGCAAGTTTGATATGTCTATGATAGGGGAGCTAAAATTCTTTTTAGGAATTCGGATCCACCAATCCCCTCGTGGTATCTTTATAAACCAAGCTAAGTATGCTCAAGAGATACTTAAAAAGCATGGTATGACCTCATGTGATAGCATTGGTACTCCAATGGCTACAAAACACCTTGATGCTGACTTGAGTGGTACTTCGGTCGACCAAACGAAATATCGTAGTATGGTCGGAGCACTCATGTACCTAACAGCAAGTAGACCAGATATTGTACATGCAACACGTTATTGTGCTCGTTATCAAGCAAAACCGACTGAGAAACATCTTACTGTTGTTAAATGGATCTTTCGGTACCTTAAAGACTCCATTAACATGGGTCTCTGGTACCCGAAGGACACCGGTTTCGAACTAACTGCTTTTTCAGATTTGGATCACGCGGGCTGTCTCGATTCACGTAAGAGCACATCTGGTGGCATACAATTTCTAGGTGGTGATAAGTTAGTCAGGTGGTCATCCAAAAAGCAGGACTGCACTTCAATGTCTTCAGCAGAAGCTGAGTATGTGTCTTTATCTGCGTGCTGAGCACGCATTGGTTCTATGGTTGAGATCTCAGCTCATAGATTATGGCTTCCTACTTTGATAAAATACTATGTATTGGACTCAAGGAAGCCTAGCCATCTCGTGCATCCAGTCCAGACATTCCCGTACCAACATCACATCGATATCAAATTTCTCTCATAAAGGAACAGGTTGAAAAGGGTATTGTTGAATTATTCTTTGTCGGAACTGAATACCAGTTAGCTGACTTGTTACTAAGCTTTATCGGAAGATAGGTTTAAGTATCTTTTTTTTTTTATTTTTTTTTTTTTTTCTTTTTTTTTTTTTTTTACCCCCCCCCCCTTAATACTTTTCCTCCCCACCCCCCCTCCCCCCCCAATTATGTCTTCGATGACGGAGGAAGTGAAGAGGCGTTGTAGAAAGAGATACGATGGAGTGGTGCAGGCGTATGAGCGGTTCAGACCTATCACGCTCCCGTCCGCGCCGAATAAGATGCTTTGGACTCTAGCATCGAACTGTGAGAGTCGTATGGACACCCTCTCCCCTCATTGTATCGGCTTGACTCCATCAAACATCAATTTGTAAATATTTATTATTCTCTCTATATTTTTGATTTTATAAAAAAAATTGGAAAAAGAAAATGCAAAATATAAACCAACAAAAAGAAAATAGAAAAATATAAAACCTAGGAAAAAACAAAATATATAAAATCAGAAAACTTTCAATTAATACAAAAAAGAATCTTCTCGACATGTCTTTTGGAATCGATACATTTACGTACCTAGAATCTGTTGTATTAACATGACACGGGCGTGTAAATGAAGTTCGAACAGGAGTTTTAAATGCTTTCAAAACATGTCATTTCTAAATTTTCTCAATGACTTATGTACATTTTAGTGCATAACTCGGTCCACGATGTTAAATAGGGAATGTGTACGGGGCTTCAGTGCGCTTACTTTTAAATAGAAGAGAGTCTTCTATCTTGTGTTTTTAAAAATCGTTTTTGCTTGAACCACAATTTTTCCAAAAAAGAACTTTTAAAGTCAAAATTGTCTCAATAAATTTGTTTGGTATTTTTCTATAAAAAGTGGTATTTTGTTAAAATTGTGTGTTCAACACTCCATTTCTCGAATAATTTTCAAAGAATTGTAGTACGTAGAATGTCATTTTATGTGAATCAATTTCTGAGGGGGGGCTTTTTTATAAAAAGCTATTAATGTTGCTCGAATACATCTCATAAATGTCAATTTTATGTATCCAAACACATTTTGTGAAATTAAAATGTGGAAACTTATAATGTCAATTATTAATATACATTGTTCACTAAGGCATCTCACTCCGTCTTTAACATTTTGTGGTGTCATATCAATTTTTCATTCCAATGTCAAGTTTTAATAATTTTTCTCCCCATGGAATTTTTCATGTCAAATTTTAATCAATTGGTATTTCAAATACTAAGTGTTTTATTATTTAAAATAAGGGGAGAAAATGTGATTAAAATATGCTATAGACGAATGTGATCTTTAAGACTCTAAGTGCAACTCTTTCCTTCATGTGCTAAACAATTTTGAATCTCGGAGCACATGTGTAGGGGGGGTATTTGAAAATAACAATGTCAGAAAATGGTTTTATGGTTCGATCTCATACCCAACAACCTATTAATTTCACGACGATTCTGAAGTCATAAGGTGGTTAGGTTAGGAATAAGTCCTACGATCCAACCAGAACCGGAGGGATCTACCCAAGGACAATCCATAGTTAGAAATAGTAGTCCTTAGGTATGAATGGAGAAGAATGTGTATAAGGGAAAAATGCCGACTAAGATTGAGCTAACACTGGAACAATCACAACAAGGTGTTAGTAATGACGTCTTGGTAAGCATTGAAGGGGTTGAAGAATGAAAAAGAAATGTATGGATAAAGGGTGAAAACAAAGCAGCCCTCCAAACAACTTAGGCAGAAACCAGGTCAATACATAATCTATCAAAATCACAATGATGATTGTTGATATTGAAGAAAGTCGTCATGGACCCAGTGATGCAATGCACAACCCTTCCCAGCCATTCGGGTTTCTCTCAAAAGAAACTTGTCTCATTTGTCACGGAGATACACACGTTATCTATTGACATCTCACTCTGAGATTGTTAATATTGAATAGGTGGCAGTCTGCTCCAGCCTCCGATTACTAAAACCAAAAGTGCACAAATCGAGTCTAGAGCCAGAAGAGATCAAAGTATAAATCTCATTAGGACACAATGTCAAAATACACTTGTTGAACACCATAAAGTTCACAAGTTGTAACAAAGAGTCCTACGCATTATCCTTGAGATCTTGCCAGAACATCCGAGTGATACTTAAGTATTCACAGTGAAGATGGAAATCCTGCTTGAGCCAACATCAAACAAGCTCTTGGTAGGTGACTTGCAAGATTCTATATGAATCAAGCTTGTGATAACTGGATATCAATTTTGGTCCAGTAAATGAATTGACGACTTAATCAGAAAGATAGTAACTATCTGATTCACTCTTACCATGTTGTCTGCTTTGAGATGTTCCGGTAATGAGAACTAGCAAGCATGGTGAATCTAATACATCTGTGTTAGAAGATCCTACGCTTTGAGCTGGAAACCCTGTCAAGGAGATTCTTTAAATATACCTAATCATAGGTATAGTATTTATACTATAAAACGGGAAACCAGAGGTTAATGCAACCGAAGTCAAGATAAATGACAAAGCTATATTCATCTTTTATTGCTAACTGTCTTATTTCAGGTTTAGACGACGGTGTTGCAGCCTCATTCTAGCGAAGTCGGATTCATAAACCACATGCTCATACTCATCCTTTCAAAGTCAATCGTTCAACATCAAGATCGTTGATTATAAACTTCCCCACCATAAAAGAGCCTCAAAGTCAAATAAGGAATAGTCTATTTGGGGAAGATTATTAGACTAATAATCATATATGTCAAATAAGAATGTAACAAGTATGAGCATGTTGGTCAAGAGCACAAGTTGATCAAGGAAGTCAAATCAAGATGATTCAAGTCCAGGAGATGATGCAAGATAACGATCTCAAGAACTCAGAGTAAAAAAGATAAAGGCTCAAGATCAAGATCAAAAAGCATGAATGAAAAAAGCCATTACAAACAAGACAAGACCAAAACAAGGCAAAGCATAAACGTCAAAAGTCATATCTTCACCGTCAGAGGAGACTATGATAAAACAAAGCAAACTCTAACAAGAATGTTATCGGTAGTACGGAGGAGTTTGAAGAAAGAGACCTCAACATTAGGGGAGATTGTTATCCTTAATTATATTAAGTCAAACAAGAATGTTATCGGTCTTATAAAGTCAAATTGGGTCTTGTAAAGTAATAGACTAGTCGGGTTCAATGGACTTGGACTGTAATCTAATATTGTCTGTGTTTCGGGCTCAAAGCCTAAGATATGCCAAATTCGACCCAAGTAGAATATGCTCCCCTGAATTAGTAAGGGAGTCTATTAGTTTCAGTTATGATGATTTTATAAATGATTTATAGTTTAACGAGAAACTTATGAAAAATTCATAAACTGACACATAACACTGATAACTATAACTAAATAACGTACAAAGTTTACAATAAGATACACATGATATTGACCTTTTAATTTGAATGACGATATCATTCTGTTCTCTAAAGAAGTCTGTAGTCAATATCACGAACACGTCCACTAACAAAGCATTCCAGGTTCTAGTAGATCCTTCTCGTCTTCAGTCGCCTTTTAATAGCCGCTATGAACTCATTGCTTCTTGTCACATCCTTTTTAGTCCAGAATCACGTATTCATACCTGGATTGAGCCGCTTGATCTTGAACTCCTTGACTCTGTAATCCAGTGCTTCTAGAATATGCGTCAATGTACCGTCACTGAACTTGTATATTTCATTGAACCGCATGATCTTTCGTTCATTGTTGTTGATCGGGAACCCTACTGCTCGAGGAGACTCAATGATGGTATAATCATGCTTGAACTCGTATTGTGACAGTCCACTCTGTCACTAGACGGTTAAAAGTGGGTGATCAGCTTTTGGAAGCACGAACCATATTCTGGTCATTAGCTTTTAAATATCGCGAGGTTGGACAGTCTTTACTGTCTGACATCTAAGCACCCCCTTACCACCCCCGGTCAACCCAGCGCATGAGATCACACTCAAAATATAAGTAGCATGCCCGCCCGTACACCAATTGCTATCCGATGCTCGCATCGTACCATATATTCCTCGTTTTGCTGAAACTAGAAGCCCTCTGATTGTAGATTGACCTTTGTGAAAGGAAAGCAGATTCAGGGTCTTCAAAGTCCACTGGGATATGAGTTTCTTGAAATCCCTTGTAGCAATCGTGGTGTTCTTGGTGATTAGCTCTTCGGAGGTCAATTTTCGCTCAAAGTAGTTCATACCGGTTCTTGAGTAGGCTTTAATTCTGACGACATTGAGAATCCGCATGTGTGTTCTGACATCTTTTCGACGTGACGGAGAATCATGTCTGTCAATATAGAACTTTTGTCGAGTAAACCACCAGTGAGAGATGCCATATTTTGCAGTTATGTCATAGGTACACACATCATCAATCCACATTTGCTCCGGCACTAGTAGTTCAAGACTAATGTTAGGGTAGTTAGTAGCCTTCATCTTGGAAATCGAGAGTGCTGGACAGCTTCCCTTGCTGCCATACCGTAAATACTCCAAGTCTTTATTAAAGAAAAATTGTGTTTGAATAGTAACATAGCCTAGAGGTCCACCAAGAGGCAGTGGTCGGTTGACATTGATTCTGACTTGATCTCCTTCAGGATTCACCCAGTTAACCTGATCTGTGAGCATTTTGTGACAATCCTACATCTGGAACTGAAGGTGAACGAAATCTGGGTAGAATGCTTTGATAACTTCATAAGCCTACCCTTCAAAATCTGCTTGTGTAAGTGTGGTCTTGTTCACTTATCGGTAGTACCATTTTAAGAAAGTCATCATGTCTCCAGTCTTGGCAATAGGTTATGGCCAACGCAGAGGCCCAGTTGTTCGCAACATCTGACTTGTTAGAAGAAGGAATGGTCCAAGTAGGTTTAGGAGTTGCTGGTCTTTCCTCTTTAGGTAGTGGTTTCCACCAGTCTTTTCTCGAGTCAGCTTTTGATTGGTGATCAGTCTCGGAGTCTTCATCATCAGACAAATGTACTTGCTCTACGGGAATGGAATCATCCTGCATCAAAAAGTCATTAAGAGATAACTCGTAAGTCCCAAAGACACAAGGTAACTCATATCTAGTGTCAGATGTAGTCTAAGCCATAGATTGTGATGCTGAGGCTGCTGTCTTAGACAAACTTGGAGCTTTATGGCCTTGTTGCTGAGCAGATCCAGATGTACTAGTAGATGAAGGAGGAGGAGGTGGAGGCAAATAAGAAGACCTTGATTCTCCTAAAGTACCTAGAGCACCAGATGCGCCTTCTGGAGGAGGTGGAAGTGGTGGCTGTAAAGGTGGAGACCCAGGAGGAGTTCTTGGTACGTCACGTCTCATTTGTCTCTTTTTACGAGCTTCCTTCTGATCAGCTAGACATTGATTTGAATAATATAACTCCAATGACTTCTGCAGAGCTACATACAAGTCACTTTGAACGGTATGAGCCTTATAGGAGTCGTCTTCAAACATCCGTTGTTGACGAATTTCCTTCATATCAACAGTGGGGAGATCCCTGAAGCGAACTCGAATTGGAGCTTGCATTGCCCAATCTACTGCATCAGTGACTATCTCATCAACTTCTTGGGTCACCTGGTGCGGAATATTGAGATTCTCCAAGTTGTATAGCCGGGTCCCTTGTTTGTCCAACCTTTCCTCCAGGGCTAAGTTGTTTTGGATCAGGTCTGCCATATCTTGTTCCAGCTCACCTATGCGACTTACTAGGATCGGATCTGTGGTGCTTTATTGTGGTTGAGGAGGTGGTGGAAGAGATGTTGTTGTTGTGATTATAAAGGTTGTTGCTATTGATGTTGGTAGTGGAGATTCGGATTGCATCGTCGTGGAGATCACTTATTCGGAAGTGGGTCATTGGGGGAACTGAGGAAGTATCTTGATGGATGGGGACCGAAACCATTGACTGAACCTCTGCTTCAGCATTGGTTTTCCCTGGTTCTTATTCATGTGGCTTCTCCACAAAGAACTGATCAGTGAAGCTGAGATCTTTATCAAGGTTTTAAAGAGAGGACAAGGTTCCAGTGGAGCTAGCAGGTTCTTCAAGAATCACTTGATCTTCAGTTAGTAGTTTGAGGTTTCCCTGAACATTTGGGTAAGCAGTTGTTGCAAACTCCTTATCCATTTGCTTAAGTTTCTACTGAGTTGAAGCATCATAGGTCCCTAAGTCCAAGTGTTCAAGGTTTGGTCTAGCATGAACTACATGACTCGATTGAAGTTGAGACTCGGCAGTAATACCATGGTTTAGTCTAGCCTGGCCTTCATCTTGTACACCAGGGTTTGGTCTAGCCTGTCCTTCATCTTGTACACCAAGGTTTGGTCCAGCCTGGCCTTCTTCTTGATTTCTAACATTAATCTTAGAAGCTTCCTCATCAGATTCTGTTTCACTATCAGTCAAATTTAGTTCCGCATCCATGGAAGGCAACTCAGCATATACTAAGGACTCAATGGGCATAAGAGGGCGCCTCTGAAAGATGATTTTTTTTGTAGGACTCTTCTTCTTTGGATTCTAAATGGTGAGTAGATCGTGAGCAGCTTGTTCCTCAACGACTTTCTCTTTTCCCTTTCCTTGCACCTCTAGAAGCGGTCGCAATTTCTCAGAGTCAGGCTCTCTCAATACCACAGGACAAGCTTGTACCTGAGTTCGTTCCCCTTGCTCCTTTAGACTTAGCTCCAGGGCCCGTTGAAGATCTGCTTCTTCATCATCATGTGCAGGTTCCTCAACTGGAACACCTTCATCATTAGGTTCATCAATCAACTTGAGTGGACTTTTAGCCTTGTGCCTTTTTCCTACACCATCCTTTGATCTTTTAGCAGGCATGGGATCATCCGAAGTTTCTTTGACCAGCTTTCTTTTCTTATGAGCCTGGTCACCAGCAGGTTTTATGACCTTAGCTGCTTTGGGTTTAGTGACCTTAGTAGCTTTAGAAGACTCTATTGCTCATCCTTCCTCTGCCTTGCCATGTTCTACATCCAGAATTTGTTGATTCTTGGAAACATGCTCTTGATAATCGCTATAGTAGGGTGCTCCTTTGATTTCATCAATGAGAAGGCAATCGGTATTGGCATCCCAAATATTTCCGCTACCAATATTTCCAAAAACTGAGGGTGTTTTATAATGGTTTTTAATACTTGTGTAATAGTGAAAGTAAACAAATTCCTTAGATGAATGTTCGTGCTTGGTTCTCAGGTTAATGGGTTTGATTAGCTTGGTGAATCTGACGTATGGGATATGCAGAAGAGCGGTTTCTTCTTTTCACACCAAAGCAGTAGTAGCGATTCTTCTGTTAGTGGAGAAAGGTTTGTATGGATTTGAACAAAACTCTTCCAAAACCTTTCAGCATAGTCATGTTGAGCGTCGGGAGATGAGTGGATACCCAAAGTATCTGCAGTACAGGATGTCTTAGTCGGTTATATCCAGTAGTTTTACTTGTAAGGCACATGTTGATCATGGACAAGACTGCTCTCCGTGGTTGGTAGAGAGCATTAACAGACATAACAGACATGATAAATCTTGAGCGTGCATAAGGTATTCCAGAGTGTTGACATAGTTCGATTACTAAATCACTTAGATGGTGAGCCCACAAAGGATTGTGGTATAGTAGTTGGAGTTATATCAAGTGCATCTCTGAGAAGATATTTGTGAAGATTGAACCATTGCTCATCTAGCTAATAGTTGTACAACCCAGTAGATGAGTTGAAACATATGGTGTCCCAAAATTGCTGTAAGTAGATTGCAGGAATCATAGAGGATGCAGTGAAGGCCCTAAAGAAGTTGGTGTTCTTCAGTAAGGCTACAGCAATCGGGAAGATAGGATTCCTCTGAGACTTTAGTACATCAAGTATGTAGTTACTCTTGCCGATAGGCACCCACTTGTTTACCGGCAGTATTTGATCATCTGTTTTGATCAGTGGTGTGATAGCAGGAGCTTGTTCTACAAGAACATCATTTGCAAGAATGTTCAAGTCAGCCATATATTTGCCACAACGTAGATCACCGAACACAATTACTACATATCAGATATAGGTTGTTAGATGAGAGCAATTTGCTCAAAGAGATGTCAACCTTAGAATAAGTTTGACCCAACGATACTAGAAAAATTACTAAACCAATCTGATAAGAACTCTCTAGATGATACAATGAGTTATCCTCAACCCGCTACAACTAACTCGCTAGAACATACTAATAGAAACACTTAACTCGCTACCAAATTGGAAAATTTTGAAATAGAGGGTTAAATATTATAATTAATAAACCTTTACTAACTCGCTAGGGGGTAACGAGTTGCCTGCACATAATTAAATAAGATAGGATATTCAACTCGCTAGTGATAACTCGCTCTGAATATTCTTATTAAAATACTAACTCGCTATTAAATTTGGAAAAATTGAAATAACGAGTTGAATATTCTAATAAAAATATAAATCTTCATCAACTCGCTACAGGTTAGCGAGTGCCTCTTCATGACATTAAGATATTCATAACTCGCTAACATGCATTGCTACTCGCTAATAAGCATCAACGATAACTCGCTATCAAGAAAACATCACTCAACTCGCTGCTTAGAATTATTTCAACTCGCTACATAGCACCAAAGCAATTCGCTAAGTCTTAAAATCAAAAGAACTAGCAAATTGGTTCAATATTGCACAAGTTTAACACTTAACCACATTAGTAAACATTTTGCAACATATAGAAATAGCAAACAACAACAATCATGGGTCTTTGACTAGTAAAATTCAAGATATACCATGAAAATCATAACGATAACAAAATAATGATAGGGGAATCAATTTGATCATTAACGAGACATCATTCATGCATTTTAAGCCTATCCAAGCAATCATAACATCATTCCAACCACCAATAAAGATTTAGATGATAAAACAAGTCGAGCACATTGATTAATGAAGATTCATTGAGATAAAAGCTGCCATGTTTTATATTTAAGATAACTACTAGATAGAGATCATAAGATAATAGGTACCTTAGCAAGATAAATCACAAAAACGAAGAATCAAAGCAAGTCTCAAGTATGCTGAGTAATGTGTTTGGTTTTTGTTTGAGAAAAGGTTTTATGGATTTGAAGTTTTTGTACCAATAGTAACTCGCTGGCACCTTTTATACTTTTAGTGGTTTTATCATTTGGCAGTTTTGGTCCCTTAACTTCCTAAATCCATTTCTTTTTTGCTAGAGGTCTTATTAAGGTTTATTTAAGTTTCAGAAAAGGCACAATTAGTCCTTATTGTTTCATAAGCCTAGGAAGCATTTAGTATATTGCACATAAGTCCCTATACTCACAAGTAATTGACAATAATGGCCTTTTGAATTAAATAATTTACTCCCCTTTAATTTCTGAACCGATCAATACAAAAACTATTTACCAATTAAATATTTGATGAATTAAAATGCCCGTTAGATGTCATAAATTTGAAAAACACTTTCCCCCTTAATTAATGACCAATTTTCTATTGAAAGAGCTGTAGTCATTGATTGAGTGTCAAATTTTGAAAAATTTAAGTCCGATTGATTTTCACACAATACTTTTCCACCATTGGTAAGACAAATAATTTTTCCTGTAGGAATCATAGATGAAAAAATCATTTGGTTTAAGGAAAGAAGACTTCTCTTCTATATCAAGAAATAATGCAATGAAACGTACATTAGATCAAGGGTGCACGGATAGCAATTAATCCATGCCTGGGAGAACTTAATCACCCATTGTCGAAAATAGTCATCTTTTTGGCGACATGCTTTCCTCATATTGAAAAGCGGGTTGCAGTCAGAAATAACTACAAGCCTTAAAGACATGTTTTGAAAAGTTTGAACTTCCGTTTGAGCATTATTTAAAGACCCGTGTCATTATTGAATGCCATTTCTAGGACCGTAAATGTTATCGATAAACGGAACACATGTCTTAAAAACTATTTTTTTTGTATTTTCCATTTTCTGATTTTTATGGTTTTGTGTTAGGTTTCTATATTTTTGTATTTTCACTTTTTTGATTTAAGCTATATAATATTTACATAGGATATGGGGCAGGCCATCCTTTACTCATCTTCTCCTTCTTGAAGACGTTTGAGAGTTCAGAGACATACTCTTCATACCAAGTCGCGGGAGTAGAAATTCGAACCGCTCTCTTGGTAATGCTTTGGTAAATATGTCCGCAAGCTGATAATCTGTCGTCACGAAGTACAATTCAACCACGCCCTTCTCAACTTGCTCTCATATAAAATGGTGTCGTATGTCAATGTGCTTAGATTGGGAGTGCCTGGGAATTATTACAGAGAGAGCAATGGCACTGTGATTTGTCACATACACAAGGAATCTTATGAAGACAAAGAGTCATGTCATGTGTGATGTGGATCTCATCCAAAGTATCTAAGCACAACATCCAGATATGGCAATGTATTTAGCCTCTGTTGTTGAGATTGCAGTGCTCTTCTATTTCTTTGATGACCAACTGACTAGTTTATCTCCAAGGAACTGAGCACTTCTAGACGTACTGCTTTATGTGTCTTGACAACCTGCATGGTCCACATTTGCATAGGCCGTTAGAGCCATAGCGGGAGTCTTTCGGCATCAAAGACTCCAATTAATGGTTCCTCTAAGACACCGAAAGACCCATTTAAGTTCTTCAAGATGCTTTTTGGTAGGCGAAGCCTGATACCTAGCACACATACATACAGCGAATACAAGGTTTCTGTGTCTGTTCGACAATGAGAACATATAGGGAGCTGACCATTTCTCGAAATCAAGTCTGGTCAACTAGAATCCTAAGGGTCTCGTTCCAGTTTAAGTCGATCCACCATGGGTGTATCAACAGGGTTACATGAATCTATCCTAAATTTATTTAATATTTTAAGAGCAAATTTTGATTGATTAATAAAAATGCCTTTGAGATTTTGTAAAACTTGTAAACCTAGGAAAAAGACATTTGTCCCATCATTGACATTTGAAATTTAGAACTTAATATGTCACACACTTTAGGGTTGGTCAAGGCAAATATGATATCATCTACATATATTTGAACAAGAATAATATGTTTCCCTGTTTTCTGAGCTGGGGAAATAAGTTTGCTCGATGATTTGTTGTGTTGGAACAGTATGATAAATAGAAATTGGGTGGACGTTAATGTCGAATCTACTGCACCATTGAAAATTTGTTTGTCTAGAAGAATCGTATTGGTTAAAAGTATCATACCATACGAGGAGCTTGCTTTAAACTATACAAAGCCATCTTCAGACGATAAACATATGTCCGATGGTCTGGATCAACGAAACCCTCTGTTTGACTAACATAGACTTCTTCTTTCAACTAGCCATTAAGGAATGCTCTCTTGTCATGCCATTAAGGAATGCTGTCTTGACATCCATTTGATAGACTGGCTGGATTGGCGATGAAGATTCATATAGCCTCGATGCGTGCCACCGGTGTAAAGGATTCCTTGAAATCGATTCCCTCCTCTTGTTGATATCCCTTGGCCACCAACCTTGCCTTGTTTTTTAGAACATCATCGTACTCATCAAGCTTAACTTTGTAAATCCATTTGAGAGCTATAATCATGACATAGTCGGGTCATGGTACTAATTCCCATACTTGAAGTTGATCAAATTCATGAATCTCATCTTGCATGGCTTGAAACCAGTAGTCTTTAGTAATGGCAGATTTAAAGTTCTTTGGTTCGACTTTTGACAGTATAGAGTTATACAAGCACCACAAGGCATTAGTTGCAAGTTGTTTTCTGGTGGATACCGGTAGAGATGGGTTACCAATGACGTTATCAAGCGGGTGATCCTTGCTTAATTTTCTGAGATGATGAAGTGTTTGAGTGACATAGGTTGATTCTGCTGAACTAACGTCCCCAGATAATGATGCTTCAGAAGTAGGTTTCGGAGCAAATATGTTTATAAAGGGATCGTTGTCAACAGGAGTAAATGGATTTTCTTCTACGAGAGTAGATTTAGCTGTAACGCCTTGATGTATACTTGGAGATTGTAATGCCGAAGATGACGGTGAATGACTTGGAGAAGGTGCATCTTGATCAATGGTAGTAGATGAAGGTGTACCGACTGAATTGACTGGAATTGGAACTGTTACAGCAGGAGAAACTGGTCTTTTAACACGAGGAGGTTCCAGGTATTCATCGAACATTGGTTGGAATAAAATCTCTAGTTCTTTATTTGTGGGGGGTACATAAGGTGCTGCAGGAATCGAATTTGGTACGAGCCCTGAACTTATCTATCTAGGCGTCAAAAACGTAGGAGCGGGTCCTGTACTGAGTTGCATAGGAGCCATTTGCTCAGTCAGCTCATCGAATTGAACGTTAATAGTTTCCATAATTCGTCGGGTTCTTTTGTTGTAGATTATATACCCTTTCCTGCTAGGTGCATAACCAACGAATATTCTAATATCAGCTGTTGGTTGTAATTTTCCAAGATCTTCGCTGTCATTTGTAGGGTAACAAAGAGAACCAAAGATACAGAAAAATGTAAGATCAGGCTTCTTATCATGCACCAGCTCATATGGGGTTTTGTTATGAAAAGTGTGAATGAGGGATCGGTTTTTGGTGTAATAAGCAGTAGCTACAGCTTCTGCCCATAGAAACATCAGAGCCTTAGAAAATATCAACATTGTCCTAGCGGCCTCTACAAGAGTATGATTTCGTCTTTCAACAACGTCGTTCTGCTGTAGAGTCCTTGGAACTGTCTTTTGGTGAAAAATGCCGACACGTTCATAATATGCAGTCAAATCTTTATTGACAAATTCTGTGCCATTATCGGTACGGATGTATCTAATAGTTTTGTTGAGACCGACTTGTATTTGCTTCAGAAATTTAATGACGACCTCTAGGGTTTCATCTTTCGATCTCAAAAACTTAACCCAAGTAAACCGAGAATAATCATCAACGATGACTAAGATGTATTTCTTCCCATTAATTGTTTGCACTCGCATCGGTCCACATAAATCCATATGAAGGGTATTAAGAACTTCCAAGTTGGTGTTTTCAGTTTTGGGTTTGTGGGTATGCTTTTTGCTCTTTCCTAGTTGACATGCAGAGCAAAGATGATCTTTCTCAAACTTCAATCTAGGTAAACCTCTGACTAAGTCCTTTCTTGCAAGGTCATTGATGGTACCGAAGTTCAAGTGGTTTAAACGACGATGCCATAACCATGATTTGTTCTTGGAGGCCTTAGACAACAGGCAAATGGGAGAGGACTTCATCATGTCTTCAACCGAGATAGTGTACAAATTAGAACCGCGAGAACCTTTAATTAATTCAACACCATCCGTATCTCGAACATAACATGAATGTTTCCTGAATGCAACTTCCAGATCAGAGTCGCAAAATTATCCGATAGAGAACAGATTGTGTCCTGGTCCTTCCACATAGTATACCCTGGAGATTACACTGTCACCAATCACATAATCTCTATAACCCATAATAGCACCAAAGTGGTCATTCCCGAATCTAACTATCCCGATGAACTTTTTCACGAAGTTCTTGAGCCGTGAGCGATCCCCCATCATATGTTTTGAGCAGCCTGAATCCAAATACCAAAGGACGATCTGTATGACTTGTAGTTGAAAACAGACGAAGATGGAGAGTTTGGATAGTTGGAACCCCAATTTTGGTTGGGTTCCTGTGGTTAAATAAGAAATTGGCAGACACTACTTTGGATCCATTGAGCCTAGTTAAAGGGCACTGTGCTCCTAAAGTGAATGTCCTTCCCGTGGGCATCCATTGATAACCTACAGTGGGAAGTATTTTGCCTGTTGGTTTCCAGACTTGCTTGACTTGCTTAGGTTTCCAAACTTGCTTAACTTTACGCATAACATTTTTAACAAAGGGGGATGCATTCATAGAGTGCAAATAAGTAACCACACACATATAATGATTTGCATAAATTAAGCATTTGTTACATGTCTTGCAAGCAGTATGAGAATTTGAATTAATTATAGTACGCTTAGAGCTAATACTAGAATCAACATGATTCTTGGTTTTTAAATTAGACTTATTTGTCCTAGGGTGTTATTCTACATTCTTCTTATTGACACTCTTAGCTGGCAAGATCCTATTTTTCTTGGTATTGCTCCTAGGCTGTGATCCGCTAGCATCAGTGCAACTGTTTACTCCTGCAGAAGGAGGCATAGGGACATTAGTCTTCTGAGTGTTTAGTTGCTCTACATATTTGTGTGTGTTACTATTTGACGTTGCACATTGGACCTCAAAAGTGACTTGCTTTTTCTTAGTTAAAGGGGTATTAGCATGCTTTTTATTTCGTTGATTGAAGTCTTTCGGACAAGTGCCAATCACATATTCTAATAGTTCCTGAGAGTGTTTGGTGTAAAGGCAAGCAGATGCAAGTGATCTATCTAACGGTCTTTCAACTTTGGCTTCCTCTACTATCTCGCGAATAGTTTCAACACTTTCCTTAAGGTGCTTAAGATAATCCAGATGAACTTTCCTATTATTCCTATTGTGAGGGGGAATTGGTTCAACATCTATGGCATACTTACCCAGTGCAAGAACTCTTGGTTTTATAGGATTAGTAGTGACACATTGCATTTTATTATGTATTTGGACTTTCAGATTCTCATTTTCAGTTAACAGATTAGTTGTCTGTTCGATATGCTTAGCACGCGTGATCTTAATAAAATCATACAATTCCTTGTAATGCTGCTTAATCTTTTCATTTTCTGCCCTAAAAAGCTCATTTTGTTCTTGAAGAGTGGTGACTTTTTCAGTTAATTGAGTGATCTAAAAATCTAAGGCCCTGAAATCAAGTGTACGGTCTGCTTCACTACGGGTCTCCTTTAGTTGAGAGATTTGCATTTTCAAATTTTTGATGACGTTGTCCTTTCCTTGAAGGGAAGCTTTCATTTTTCTGATTACAAAGACTGAGTCAAAATCATGAGTTTCTCTAGCGGGTGGAGGTGGGTTATTCCCAAAACTTTCTTTAAGGTTTTGATACTTTAGCTACAGGTTTAAGTGATTTACCTCAATATTGGAAAACCGGTTTACTAATTCATTATGATCATCTGTTTGAATCTTATCTCGTAATTTAGAAAGCTCTACTTCAAGTTCCAGACAACGTGCTTGAACGATAGTGTGGGCATCATGCATTTCAGTAAATATAGATACAATTAGCTCAGAATTCGTTGTAATATAAAACACATCTTTGGACAAGCAGTCAACAATTAAATTATCATTTGCAATAAGAAGGTTTTTCCTCTCAATCTCAGCATGCTTCCTATGGATAACGTTCTGGTCAACCTCAGCTTCCAACTCTTCAAAAATGTCTTTCATTTCTTTAATTTCTTTAGTTAGAGCCTTTTGAATGCCCTCAAAATGTTCTTTAAGTGTTTTGAAAAATGGAATGACCTCGGTGAGATAACATTCCTTGGTTTGTTCAAAACCTCTTTCCCCTTCAGTGAGCCCCGTTGGTGTAATTATCTTTTTTAAGTTTTTTCAAATTCCAAAAAAGTTGTAGAAGTGCAAAAATATTAATTTTCACTTGAATTTTTGTTGGAAGCACCCTGGAGACAAGCGTTGCAGGTGTATTTGGAGGATACACCGTCAACGCTTTGATAGGTCGAGAAGCTGTGGTCTGCTCTTTGAGAGCTTCTGCTTTCATCTTGATGAGATCCTTGGACCAAAATATCTGCTCAGGGTCAGTTGTTTATGTGGTGTGAAAGTCGCTAAATAATTCTCTTTCGAGTAATCATGTGGTGCAATCTTAACTTTCTTTTTCACACACTCTGGGTCTTTCATTTTGTCATTCATTTTCTTCCTAGTGATTTCAGCTATCTCTAGGGTATCCTTGTTGTGCACTATGGCTGGGACATGATCGGTTTTGATAATTTCATGACCATTATATAGAGCAGGTTGAACTTGCTTTATACGGGTGAGACATAAGGGGTTCTTGTATCTAATAGCAACCTTTTTCTGTTCATCATAATAGGGCTTTGGTTTACACAACATGTGAATTGTTTGAAGAGACTGGTCTTGTTTGTATAATTTATCCTCGACCCTTTCTTTTAAAGCTTTTCATGTCCATAGTTTCGTCAAGGTAATTTATTTTACTTTCTGTTTAAAATTCCTTTTTCAAAGATTGCAACTTCTTTTCCATTGAACTAGTTATGGTTAATGGTAGAGGTAGTTGCTAGTTTTTACAGAATGAAGTTCCTTTTTCAAATTTTATTCCTTAATATTACGGTCAGTGATAACTATTCTTAATTGTTCATCAATACTTGTGTTTTCTTTTTTGTTAATTCAAAACTTGGCCCGTCTTTCATACAGGTTCATACTTTGTTCCTTTATGTCGCAAGTTCAGGCAGTCAAGTGATTTATCAAACTACATTGTTATGTGATGTTACAGAGGCATTATTGGGCAGCTGTTCTGCATATCATTTAATATTATCATCGATATGCCTTCTGTTGTACAGGAAGAATACCTTTACTTTGTACAACTGGGCCCTGAGTTGTCTTTACATAATGATCATATGGATCTTATTATATCATCGTATATCAGCATGTGAGTCAACATCGATATTTGGTGTACATCGTCATGCATCTCGTATGGCACTTCATGATGTTCACATACTGCATCCTGATAGTGATTCATTTTCATGTACCTCAGGATAGGATGTCTGAATCATAGACGGAACAACTTCATCATAAACAAGATCTACGGATGATAGATTTGCCATGAACATAGTTTGTGCAGTAGGAGCCTCATCAACATCTGAATCAAAAGTATCACAGTTATCAGCATGAAATACATTATCCACATTGAGTGCTAAGTCCTGACTGGTTGCTCATCCACATCTTCATCAACAGCATTGTCTTGTCCACCTGCAATAAATACCAACTGCTCTTCATCCAATGCCACCCCATTCTCCTGAGCTTGCATCAGCAACATCTTGTCTTTGAAGTATTCTGAGTTCTGTGGACGCTTGGGCTGATTGCAGTTTCTTGTAATGTGGCCTATACCATTGCAGTTGTAACATTTAATCTGCCTTGCTTGACCTGGATTTGCATTCCCAACTCTATTCTGAGCTCCCCCATAACCAGCTGCACCTGTACCATTCCCAACTCTGTTCTGAGCTCCCCCATAACCTGCTGCACCTATACCTCTTGCATTGTTCCCTTGTCCTCTATTCTATCGACCCTGAACATTCTGAACAACAACCATGTCGTCTTGAACTGTGGCTTGGTTCCTTGCATTTGATGAAGTTCTGAGTTTATTGTTGGTTTGAGGAAGGTATGTTTTGTATGATTGAGTAAGTAGGGCAAGTGTGTTGGTTAAGTTCTCAATTAAGTTATCCGTTGGAGAGACTCCCGAATCAAGTTAAGAGTTGTCAACAAAGTGTGGTGGAACATATGTTGATGATGGATTTGTAGATGATTGTGAATTGTACTTCTGAGGTGCAACATTAGATATCAAGGCGAGAGGATCAACTGTGTGTTGAGTAAATCGGTCCAACAGCATTTTGTTCTCATTGACATGTGCCTCGTGCTGCTTTAGATAAGCATACAGTTGATCATAGTTGGAGTGATATAGCAATTCTATACACGTAAAATATAAAATATATAATATGATGGAAAATTACCAAATTACCTTTGAGGACAAAGGTAAAAAGGAAAATCTTCACAAATATATACATTATAATACGTATATAAACCGGGAAGTATGATTCCCGGGTCGTTATCCCCCAACGATTTGTGAAATTGAAACCACGTTTGATGTTCGGACAATGATTTGAATTGGAAACAAAGATTGATTTGATTATCTACTTTTGAAAGCTAAAAATAAACAAATTATAACAATTAAGCACGAAGACAAATAACGGGAAACCAAATTTTAACTAAAAACGCAAAACGGGACCCCTAAACGGAGGTCACAAACCCTAAATTTCTAAAATTAAACCTAACTTAAATTTTTTCTTTTTAAATGGACTCTAATTGACTAAAAAGTAAGTTTAAAGAATACTAGAACAAAAACGAAGTTGAAATGAGCGTTAAAACACGAAAAACGAAAACGTAGACGAATCCTGTTCTTTAAAAATCGAAATTTTGCAAATTAGACCCTACGAAAACAAAACCAATTTTCCTAAAAACTTTGTGATAAAAGAAAATTTCTTAAAAAAGATTTATATTTTTTTTGATTATTTTTCTATTTTTTTATGATTTTTTAAAGTTTATAATGAAAATAAATGTTTAAAAATACTAAAGTATCTATAAAAATTTTAGAAAAAATTCGGAAAATAGCTTATACTAATTGAAACCTAGGAAAAATAAGCTTATGAACACAGCTTATCAAATAAGCCACGAAATAAGCTGAAACAGCTTAAGAGGCTTATAAGGGAAAACGTGTATAAAAGATAAAGTGTGCATGTTTATAACGAAAAAGACCCAAGGGCGCAGTGGTAGTGTGTGTGTTATAAAGGTTGAGAGTGTTGAGGTCGGGGGTTCGAGTCTTGCTCACCCCCGACTTCCACTTTCCCTTTTTTTTTGAAAAACTTAAAAAAGCAAAGTTGTAAATAAGCTCAAAATAAGTAACTTTTATGAAGACACTTTTATTGATGACTAAAAATAAGCACAGATATAAGCTAAAAAGGTGGCAAATTACTCTAAAAAGGTTTTTTAAGCTAATTAAGCTAAAAACAAGTAAAAGCTAAAAACAGACAAAGATAAGCTATAAACTACTTATAACTAATCCTAATAAGCAAATTGAAACTAAAATTAAGCAAGAACAAGAAGTTATAAGCTAAATTTAAGAAATAAGCACTTAAGGTTAAGCTATGAACCAAACAGTCCCTTAAGGCATTTTGAGCTTAGAAATAAGCTAGCAAATAAACACCCTATGAATTTAAACTTGGTTTTCCTAAAAACTTGGCTTAAGCTCTACTAGAAAATGCTTTTCAAAAGAGTTTAAAGCAACAAAAGCTTATTAGAAAGAGCTTGTGAAATTGGCTGTTACAAGAAGTAGGCTTTTGAAAGCTTAAAAACTGAGTTTTACTAAAATAAGCTCACAGTCCTTAAATAAGCACTATTTTTAAAACCAAAAGCTGTTTTAGAAAGCTTATGATGTCTAGCAACTAATTAAGATAAGCTAACTTAACTGAAAACACTTTAAACTAACTAAATTTAAAGATCTAAATAGCAACTCAGGAAATTACTCTAAAAGCTCAAAAACTAATTTAAGCTAAAATGCACTATAAGCTACTTCTGAAGCTAGGCTTTTGAAAACTTATCTACCTACTATTAGCATTCAAATTTTTATTCATAAAAAAAATCATTATAAGATAAAAAACCTAAAATTAGAGCTAAAAAACCACTATACTATTTTTGGTTTTTTTTAAATTTTAGTGAAGTGTGAATGCTAAATTAACCTAGATTATAAGCTAGAAATTAAAAAGCAAGAATTAATCTATCTAAACCTATATGTAAACTATTAACCTACTGAATTTTACCTATCAAAACCTACTTATGCTAGCTTAATAGTGATCAAAGAAAGTACGCAGTTAGGAACTGCAGTACTTATCTGATGCACTTGACAATTGGGTAAAACCCAAATGCAATTGACTTTAATGGTCAAACTTTCATTTGAAACCACCCAAGTGGTGTAAATGAAACATTAACAAAACAATATCCGGGCTCCAAAGAAAGCTAGGATTCAAAAAATTTTTTCTAACTAGCTTTAAAAAAGAAAATCCTCCCTGGTGCAAAACTAATTAAAAACCAACCTTAATCACTAAATTATGAAATCTAATCTTTGAAACATTTTACTACTGAATTTATAAAGTGATTTCAAAACTAGTTCACAAACTTTTATCAACCATTTTTGACTTTTGAAGGTCAAATTCAACAAATCCAAACACTCCTTTAAACATATGAAAACTCAATTTAGCTTATGAAAATGAAATCTAATTAACTAAACTTGAGTACCAGATAAAAAATAGCTTATAACAACTGAAATAACATTTTAACAATAATCAAATAAGCCAAAATTAATAAGCTAAAAACTATTCTACTATTTTTGGATTTTTATGAATTGTAAAAACAAATTAAGTAAAACTAGAATCTATACTTCAAAAACTGAAAACAGATGGTAAAACTTAATCAATAAGCACAAAGAGACAGTATTAAGCACTATTAAACTAGTTATAAGCTTAAAATAAGTAAATGCAAGATTTAAACTAAGAAACTTGAAATTTAAAGTGAGCTTTACTCTGCCTTTGCTTAAACAAGGCTTTTAAGCTCAAAAGTTGTCTACAGCTCTAGCTTTTCGATCAATAATAAGCTAGTAATAAGTCCTTTTGAGCTCCATCCTTACTAGCTCATCTTCCTTAGGTCCAATTTCCTATAAGCAATGGTTTTACTTAAGCTGATTTTTAAAGATTTGAGTGATTTAAAACTAATAGAGCTCAATTACAAGCTAGAGATTGTAAGAGCTTATAGTGGTCTTATTGTTGTTTGTCTGTAGTGGTTTATCTTTTTGTAGTGAGCTTATGAAACATAGTAGCTTCTGTATTTGAAAGAGATATAGAGCTTATAAGTGATAAACAAGCATATAAAAAACTAAAATGAGAATTTTTACAGAAGATACATTATTCTGTACAACTGGCACTGTGTTTTCCTTTATGTACTGATCATACGGAATCATATTAGTATCACTCGTATAATCAACATGTGAGTCAACAACATAGTTTGGTTGTACATCGTCATGCATCTCGTGTATTTCATGATGTTCACAAACAACATCCTGATAATGATCATTATCGTGTACCTTAGATGGAACGTCTGAATCATAAGACGGACCGACTTCATCATAAACAAGATCTACAGATGATAGATTTGTCATGAACATGGTCTGTGCAATAGGAGCCTCATCAACATCAGAATTAAATGCATCACAGTCATCAGCTTGAAACATATTATCTACATTGAGTGCTAAGTCCTGAACTGGTTGCTCATCCACATCTTCATCAACAGCGTTGTCTTGTCCACCTGCAATAAATAGTAACTGTTCTTCATCCAATGCCACCCCATTCTCTTGAGCTTGCATCAGTAACATCTTGTCTTTGAAGTATTCGGAGTTCTGTGGTCGCTTGGGCTGAGTGCAGTTCCTTGCTATGTGGCTTATACCATTGCAGTTGTAGCACTTAACCTGCCTTGCTTGACTTGTATTAGCATTCCCAACTCTGTTTTAAGCTACCCCATAACCAGCTGTACATTCACCCTGTGTATTGTTACCATGTCCTTTATTCTGTCGACCCTGAACATTCTGAACAACAACCCTGTCGTCTTGAAATGTGGCTTGGTTCATAGGATTTGATGAAGTTCTGAGTTGATTGTTTGTTTGAGGAAGGTATGTTTTGTATGATTGAGTGAGTAGGGTAAGTATGTTGGTTAAGTTCTCAATTAAGTTATGCTTTAGAAAGAGTCCTGAATCAAGTTAAGAGTTGTTAGTAAAGTGTGGTGGAACATATGTGGATGATGGATTTGTAGATGGTTGTAAATTATACTGTTCATGTGAAACATTAGACATCAAGGCGAGAGGATCAACATTGGGTTGAGTGAATTGTTCCAACATCATTTTGTTTTCATTGGCATGTGCCTCATGCTGCTTTAGATACGCATACAGTTGATCATAGTTGGAGTCCCTCAAACCTCTGTTGAGTTTCACTGCTGTTACAAATCTACCCCATTTTGGCAACATGTTATTAACAAACTTAGAATTCAACTGCATTCTAGACATGGTCATTTTGATGTTACGAATGTCGTTGATGAGTTTGGAAAACAGGACATAGTAATCATGAATAGTCTCTTCTTTATGCTGACGGAAGTGTTCGAAGTCATCATACAGTTGTGATTTACGATCTTCTTTTGTTAATTTTGAACCTTCCAAGAGCATATTCACATTACCCCATATGTTCTTTGCATCAATGTAATGATTGATAAGAGAGTAGATATCTTTTGGCAACCCTTAAAGTAGGATGTTTGTTGCCCGAATGTCAGCATTGTACCTTTCCTTATCTTTAGGTGATAGGTCAAAATAGACTCGAGGTCGTTCTAGACCTAGATGTAAGGCACCTTCATTCCCTTCTGCAAGAGTTTCCCGAAATGTTCCCATCTGAAAAGGTCCTTCATCAATTGACTTCAAGATGTTCACCTCATTCTCTTTACCCCGACAATACAGTCGAATTCGTTGTTGCCATGATGCAAAGTCAGTCTTATCAAGCATAGGTGGTCAGGTATCGGAACTGGCACATTGGATATCTTTCGAAAGATTAGCCATCTTAATTGATTGTGAAATGTTTAAGTTGATCGAACAATGATTAGTGATTGTATGTTAAATGTGGTGATTGATTGTATGAAATGGTGAATTGTTGTTCAAGTTTGTTAGGATTACAGGTTGAAATTAGTCAATTTGAAAAATTTAGTCCAAATGTCCAAAAATCCACAACTCGCTGCCCTGTAACTCACTGAATGTAACTCGCTAGAAGAGACTTGACAACTCGCTGGTAAGAAATTAAATGGACAGGGTTGCTGTTCACAAGTCGCTAGAAAAATTGTCTTCAATTAACCTGTAACTCGTTGGAAGAGAGTTGACAACTCGCTAACAAGAAATTAAACTAACATAGTTCCTGTTCATAACTCGCTAGTATAAAGATCTTCAAAAACCTGTACTTGATAGTCTTCAACTCGCTAGTATCCAACTCGCTAGTCTTCAACTCGCTACCTACAAGAAGGGTTAACTCGCTGCCTAACTCGCTACCTACACAAGACGACAACTCGCTGACACAGTACTTTCTGACACACCGTGTACTATGCTGACAACTCATCAGTACAGTACCGTAACTCGCTACGAAGATCTTCAAACAGTGACTTAACTCGTTGGAATGAAAATTTTTGGTTTTTCACCTAAACATCACCATTTTGAACATTTTTACCTAGTTTCTTTTGCACAACTTGGTATTAGAAGGCTATATCAACTATAAAAACATAAAATTTAACATCACAAATGTCAAGATCAAAGAAAACCAAGAACAAGACTATAAACCTTTAAAAACCAAACTTTTGATCAAAATTAACCAAGAAAACGCACACACAATCTAGCTAATCATCCCATGTGCTCTGATACTAATTCTAGGATATTGGAAATCATAACATAATCGGATGACAAGTGGATTAGCCAAGTCTAGAGAGAGAAAGTGAGAGAGCACTTTCTAGTGAGAGAAAATAAACTTGTATTATGTAAATGACTAACCCACCTCTTACATGGCATGGAAGAGGCATATATAGTTACAACAAAAACTGGCCTTAAGGCCTTTTAGTAGGCTTGCATGTTGGGTTTAATACCCGGCCTATTACCGAATGTTATACATTAACTACTCAACTACGAGCAACAATAAACAATAAAATACACGGGGTGACCGAGTCTTTTTCTAATATCTAACAAACCTTGACTTTGAAAATTCTTTCTTTTTAAGAGAATCTGAAAAAGTAGTCGGTTTACCTAAAAGTGATTGTTTTTTACATTTAAAAGCATTCGGTTGTCTAATGACTGATGATTTATCAAACTTAGTTTCCACAGATTTTCCTTTCATCTTATCAATGAGTTTTTTCAACTCACTTATTGCAATGTTCTTGTCTTATAACTAAGCTTTCAAATCTTGAATTTCAAAAAATTTGTCATTAAGTTCTCAAAATGAAGATGAATCATTTTGTTTCCAAACTGTGCTATTTTTAGCCTGTTCCTGACTTTACTGTAAAGCAAGTTCAAGATTAATCGAGTGTTGTTCAAGTTTAGAAAACCTTTTTGACAATTCATTGAAGGATTTGTTGTTGACATTTTTGGTTCTTTTTGAAAACTCTTTTTCAAGACGTTCACATTTAACTACTTGGTCCAAATAATCACACTGTAAATCAGTGAATTCATCAAGCTTTGTATACACACCAAGTATAACATTCATGTGATCAGCATAATAATATTATCTAGAAAGTCTATCGATTTCATTCAAAAACTATGTTTTTTGAGTTTCTAGTTAAGATTTAAGAGAGTATACTTCATGTTCAAGAGAATTAAAGCATCTCAAATCATCAACCATTTCCTCTTTTAAACACACGTGAATTTTTTCTAAATTAGCCAAAATTGCACGAATTTGAGGACTAAAATTTCCTTCAATGGTATTTTGAATGAACAGATCTATATGACCAAAATATGTTCTTTTAGCAATTGTTTGTTTGCAACGTTCCTCTCTATCAAAAATCATGTCAAAACTACTTTTAATTTTGAAAAGTTCTTTAGAGATTTTACACTTTTGATCCCACGAAATGGATTCATCCATCCGTTTTTCTAACAAAGTTGTTTGTTTATTAAACGACTCTTTTGAATTTTCTTTGTTTACATGTGCATGACTTATTCTTGACATTTCTGAAAAAATAACTTTGTTCAACAGACTTTTCACGTTGTGGAACGAACAAATCATAAAGATTATTCAAGTTTTTATAATCTAAAGGTTTGATTAAATCACTTCATTTTTATCAACTTTCTTGGGCAAGATGAACCGTTTCATCAGATTCAGGAGCTAACATTAACGCAAGATTATCATTATAGCAACATATATCATACAGACGAGGATTCGCACTTTGAACTTTCTTGAGGAACTCAGGTTTAACAAAACTCGTTTTACAATTACAATTAAGCATATTCACTGTTTGAACTGATTGATCGGTTTTATATACAATATCATCCAAAACTTTGATTTTATTTTCCAAAGCAATGACTTTTTCTAGTTCCTTGTCTTTACGAGTTTTGTAAAACTTCTTTTGAGCCTCTTTTTCTTGTGACATTATGAAGATTGACTCTTGTTGTGCAATAAGCTCTTTTTTCATTTCTTAAATCGTTTGATTTAAATCATTTATCTTTTGAGTATATTCATTAAATGACTTTTCAGAAGACATTTTGTGTGAGACTAGTTCCCCTTTAGGTTTTGCACATTCAATTTCAACCTTTGACACATAATTCACATCATGATACCTATCAAGTTCAGCTTGGAATTTTTTAAGGTCTTTGAACATCAATTGATTATTCTTTGCTAGTTTAGTGTTTGCTTCTTTGAAATGGTTATTTGATGATTGTAAACTCTTATTTTTGTTTATAAAATCCTCAATTTCACCTTTCAATTTATTAACTAAAGTCTTGTTTGATGATTCCAAAAATTTATTATGGTTTTTGCTTTTATTAATTTCACATTTTAGTTTTTCAATTAATGAAGCAAGCAAATCACGTTCTCTAGCAAGATTATCATCCTAGTCAGCCTCTTCTCTATTATTACTCATATCCAGTGAATCAATAGTGATATTATTATCACCTTGTTTAACCGGATATGTGTCATTAACAAATTCAGGTTGCCTATGATATTCTCTGTCATTAGCAAACACATTATAGTTATTATCATCATTTTATACCTTTTGCAATAGCCCAGCAACAAAGATGGGTCTAGAATTCTCAGCAGCATCTGGAGTAACCTCTTGAATCTGTGCCATGTATAGATAATGTGCTTCCAATTCCTAATCTTCAGGTTCATCATCAGTGTCATCCCTCCAATCAACTTGTTCATCACTTAACTAGATTCTATCTTCCTTTTGATTACACAATAGCATCTTCTCCTTGTGATTAGTTGCATCCTTTGCCTGTTTGACATTCCCTTTCTACATGCCTAAATTCCTTGCAGTTATAACATTGAATCCCAGATTGTTGCACCACCTGTGTACCTATATTCTCCCTAGCCCCAGCAACATTGACTGCCTTCTGAATATCATACCTAGTTCCTCTGTTGATTCTTAAAGTATTATCCTGATTTGCTCTATTGGTGTTTGATGAAGTTCTGAGGTTGTTATTGGTAGGTTTGTAGATTTTTTTAAATGATAGAGAAATTAAAGCCAAGAGTTTATCAATCTCCTTATCCTTGGACAATGCATCATCTTTAGCAACCATATCAAGTTCTTAATCATAAGTAGGTGGAGGAGAATTGACAATTTCTTTACCTCTATTTTTGGTAGCAGCTGGTTGTAATCTAGTTGAGGAATTTTAAGTGTAGTGAGTAGGATGGTTTTGAGGATGGTAAACTGGTTGTTGTTGACCAACAAATGAAAGTGGATTAGCAGTACGTGCTAGTATTTCAGCTCTTATCTTATTGACTTTGTTCTGGTGTTACTTCAGAATGTCATATAGTTTGTGGTAGGAGATAGTCTTCAACTCTTGACTCTGCTTAACAAGTGTCACAATTTTTTTCCATTCTGGTTATAATTAAAGTAAGAACTGGACATTCACTTGATGATTAGTAACATCACACTAATTTCTGAAGCCTTAAAATATGTCGACTTATACAAAATTACATTAGTTTAATATAGTTGTGTCGCATAAGAACTTGAAACGTTATGTTAGTTTAGGAAACTGATACTTAGGCTATAAATACCCCCTCCATACTTTCATAGAGGGTGAGGATTCACAATGTAACATCTCATAAGTGTGTGTGTTTTTCCTTCTCTCTAAACACACACACACACATCTTTCCCTTTTCTCTCATTCTTAATAATATGGTTTTCTTTCTATTTAATCCTCCCCGACCTCCAGATCATTGTTTAATGGCTGAATCTTTATGGGTAACAATTGGAATCAGAGCCTAGAAGTGTTTTATGTTTGTGGTTTGCTTATTTTGGGTGTTTTCGTAGCTTATTAGCTTATTTCGTGGCTTATTTTTAAGCCAAAAAGCCACAGGTGTGTTTTGGATGATGGTTATTTTGTACAAAAGCTTGAAACTTTCTTCTTTCTCATGTTTCTAACTTATTGGTACATGGATTTCGGGGCTTATTTAGTGCTTTTTGGGTATTCATACTCGATCCAAAAAAGTAAAAAAAAAATTAAAATATAAGTGAAAAATTTAAATGCACAAGATGTAAATAAAACAATTCCGATATAATTGATAAGTGGGGAAGTATGAGCGAGAACGAAGAGAGGTGTTGAGGCTAAGGTTTGAAAAGCCAGTTTAAATTAATAAATCATATTCCACTAATAATGAAGAGTGATTGGTTTCAATGTTGATCCTATGGTAACAAGTGCTTTGTTGGTTGTCAATGTTGACGAATAAAGGTGGATATGTGAGACGAGATGGTAGTTGTTTCATAGTGAAAGAAAAATGAAAGACACAACAATGTGGTGACTTAATAACACTTGAAGATTGAATATCTTTTTTTAGTTCTTCACTTGCTAGTAAGTGGAAATAAACTAAAAGACTCAATTGGGGAAATAAAATGAAAGGATCACTTGTAATGATTATTGGATAGGTGTGAAATGTTCTTGAGGAGATAATTTCTTTGGCATGGGAGTTTGCAAGTGAGGACCAACATTTTTTGGTAAGGGTGATGATGTTCTTCAAGTGAAGATAGTGAAGATTATGTATTTATATGTTTTAAGTATCATGTTTGTTAGGATTTGAAGTTTGCCGAACTAAATATTACTATCAAAAGTAAGGTATAGTTGTAAGGTTTGAGTGTGTGGTAGACGACGTTCTTGTAAGGTTGACTTAAGGGTTGAAGGTTCTAGTAACGAGGATATTCAAAAGAGTGAAGTGTTCTTGTCTTGAGGAGGTATTGATCCTAATGGTGAAGTTAGGGTAAGTAATTAGAACCAATTGTGGTTTATGTGAACGTTGTGTACTTATGTGTAGGAATAAAAGTTAAGTGTTCTTGTGAGTTGGTTTCTAGTGGATAAGAATCACATTTGTGAATTCTTAAGAATATGTGAACGTGGTGTACTAGTGTGTTACGATAGGAGACAAGAACCAAATCGGTTTGTGTGAACGGGATGTACTTGTGTTGTGCAAAAAGAAATAAGTGTTTTTATGGAAAAAGAAATGAGTGTTCTTATTTGAGGAGGTATTAGTCCTAATAGTAGAGTTAGGGTAAGAGCCAAGTTACGATCTTGGTCACCAATTTGGTTTGTGTGAACGAGGTGTACACGTGTGATGGAAAATGAAATGAGTCTCTAGGTTAAATGTTCGTTTGAATTGGTTTCTAGGGAATAAAAATCACATTTGTGAGTTCTTAAGAATATTTGGTGAAATACGATATATATGAACGAGTGTGTTTTCCCTCCCACTTAATTCGTGCTTATCCGGACATAACGTGTCGAATAATAAAAATAAATAAAGAAGAAAACAAAAGATCACAGAACCTATGAGCTTGACAATGTCAAGAGGGATGATGGTTAGCATACGACGATCTTAAACCGTGAAATTATGTAGCTCTTCTCAAGAATTGCTAATGTTCATAAAACAGTCACATGATGAGGTATGAGGTTATCTTAAAGGTGGTAGCAGAAATTGTGAAGAGAAGATATTAGCCATCTATATAGTGGTAGAGGTGTGATTTAGGTTTTTGTGTAATTAGTTAGGTATGAAAAATGAGTGATATAACCGTTTATAGTTAAGGAGCGGATCCCTAAAGATATGAGACGGTTGATATATTAACAAAGGAGTGGGAACGAGTCACTATGGGGAATTTTGAGTATTTGACCGTTTACGACGAGGGACAGAAAACGTGTTTCGTGAAGAAAAGAATTAAGTAAATAAATAAGATAAAGATCAAAGTGATCTAAACTAAAATCCTTAGGGATTAAGATGATTATGCATGTGTACTTGATAAATTTTAGTGACACGATGTAACCTTTGCCCTTTTTGTGTTCTGAATATTTCATTTATAGTCCTTTGACTATTTGACTATTGTCAGTTTATTAAGATTTTTGTACCGTGTTGAAGGTGGTGATTTTATGAGATATGTGATGAATTGTAGTTTATTGTGATTAATAATCCTTTTTGAAAGGTATTATTGTGTTATGAGTATTCCGGTTGTTTGTACCCTTGAATAAGAGAAATGCCGAAAAACAGTTCTGACACGTCCGTTAATGTTCCAAATAAGTTTTTGAAGGGTCAGCTGAAACGTGAAAATATGTTCGTGTAAATACTCTAAGGTAGATGGAAAAGTATTTTTAAAGTGAATAAAAATGCTAATTAACTTTGGGGTAAATTTTACGGTTGAGTTTTACGAGTATTTAAGTGATCCCGACATGAAAAGAAAGGCCCGAGACCCCATGGGATACCATGGCCGGTCAAAAGAAGACTAGGGAGCAAAGGTGACTTAATTTTAGCTAACTTTGTCCAAATTGTACATAAGATGCTTTCCTTATCCTCATTTTTACACATAGTTCATTTTTAAAATCAAAAAAATATCATCTCCCTTCTTTCTTGTGTTCGTCATCACCTACAACACACACACTCTTATAATTTTTGAAGTTTGATCAAGAAAACATGAAGACATAAATATTTGGGGTTGATTCTAGTGTTTGGTTATTCATTTAAACAACGTTTGGGTTGTCCGGTTCGTGTCGAAATATACAAATTTGAAGATTTTCATGTAAAGTTTTCAAATTTAAATTTCGTTTGTCCTTTTGGGTTTATTTTGATGCATAGATGTTAGTTGTACAAGTTGATCGTTGTGAAAATTAATTTTTGGAAGCGAAACGAAAGAAAAAAGGGGGTGTTTGGTTTGTGTAAAAAGAAAAGGAAAAAAAGGGTTTTTTGTAGTTTTGATGTCGTGGTCGTGATAGTTGAATAATATATGTGCTGAGAATGCTTTTTTGATAGTACTTGTATGCTTATTGCGTGCTTATTTTAATCTATTCTTGCTTATTTGAGGCTATATGCCACGAATGGATTCCCAAAATCACTAGGAAAGTGATTTTGATTATTTTTGTGTTATGGCGTATGTTGTGGACTATTTTTGAGGCTTATTGTAGTAACCAAAAGCGATATTAGCTTTTTTTAAAAAAAATACTATTAAAAGCTTATAACATATTTTGGAGTTTGATGACTCATCGGCCCAATAAGTCTATTGAGTCGCAGCTTAATTGGGAGGGGCTTATTGTGGTTCGGATTATTTCTACATATAAGTAATACGTTATATATGGTAACTGGACCTTGTTTTGAATAAAATTATTTATTTTGACTTATATATGTCCTAATGGACCCTTGTTGGGCCTTAAGGCCCAATAAGCGATATTTAGTAGTTATGAGAATTTTGATGGACTTTTGAAAGTGGAAATGTATTTACGAAGTGATATTGAATGATATTTTGGGAAAAACGTGTTGGTAAGCATTAACGATTGAGATTTTGGAATTTTGTCAAAAAGTGTCAAATTTGTGAAAAATGCTAAAAATAAGGTTTGAAACCTTGGAAAACGTTGTATAAACGTACGAGTCATGTCGAAATTTTTTTCTAAAAAGTTTTATACTTAGAAAATTTCTCTTAAAAACATGATTTTTTATTTTAAATAATAAAATAATATTTAATTATTTTATTTTATTTATTTAATAAATTCACTAAAAGACGAAAAATATAATTTTTACCTCGAAACTTCATCTCTCAAGTTTTTATTAAGAGTAAATGTTTCATTTTCAAACCGTAAATAATTATTTTGAAGTGACTAAGGTGTACCGAATGACTTGTCGAGATATATTTTATAATAAAAATAAATTATAAATATTTTTAATTACTTATCTATTTACAGCTAATTAGTTATAAGTATGTATTATCGAAGAATTAGATTGATATGATTGTGGAGTTAAGTCGTCAACCATCACACCACTACATTGTTTTGGGTAATTGTATAACGCGTCTAAACTCAATGCATCAAACGTGAAGATTGTTTTGGAATTGGATGATTAAATTGGGACATTAACTAGACTAGGTCATGTGCGGGCGTCCGTTGCATTTGCTTAGTGTGATTGAGAATTTTGTTTGCTAAAACTTGCTGAGGTTAGTTCTCGTACCCCACTTTTTACACTGTATTATCCGTTATGTTGTAAAATGATACACAAATGTGTTTAAAATGTTTTGAATTGAACGTGCGAAATGTGGTTTTGTTTTTGGGACAAGATATGTGCTTATGACTGCTATGTGAATATTATGTGTTGTATGATTGTTTGGAGCGGATGGGTACGCCTACCCAGTATTTGTGTGATTATTGGAGCGGATGGGTACGCCTACCCAGTTTTGTGTGTGGTCCTGCCCTAATTTTAGTGCTCCAGCTGGTAGACCCTTTAGGTGCGTAGTGACAACATGGTTATAGAATATTACGGTGAATGCTAAGGTTGTTTGCCTATATTCACTGTCATAAGCACTATTGTCCACTTTGAAATAATTGCACAACTTTGATTGGGTTTAAGGTCAAACCACGAGCTCACACAACATTAGTTTTTGACCGTTTTCGTAGTATCATTTTCTTGTGAAGTGAAAGAAGAGTAGTTCGTGATTGATAGCAGACATAGAAGTATCCCCGTGTTGGAAATTTCGTTTGAAAGTCCTTGCTTACTTGTTTTTTGATTTTAGTTTCGGATTTTTTGGAATAAGTTTGGATTATTGTCCCCCCTATGAGGGCATTGTAATAATTGTAAAGATTGTGGGATTTTTAGTTTCTATTTGGGACATCCACTTGAGTATGTTTTCCAAGGGTTTGGGGGGTGGGGGGGGGGGGGTTGATGGCCTTCACAACACTTGAGTTTGATGCAATTAGTTTTCTTTATTTTGTATCATGTTAGATTGATCCATTTTGTTGCATTTCCCAGAGTTTCCGGCCATTGTCCGAGGTTGACAGATTGGTAATCAGAGCCAAGGTTAAGATAACTAGGTGGTTTGGCCCTAGACTATAACCAAAGAACCGTCGACAAGTTACGATAGGTATCTAAGAACGCGGTGTTTCGCTTTTGTTGCCTTTGTGAGTTTCTCAAGGTTTGTTGGTGGCCTAAGTTATGTCAGTCATTGAAATAGGTGGGCTCAATATTGGATTATGAATGTGAAAAGGGATGCAAATATATAAGTACGGTGGTCCAACGTAGTTATAAAGCGAATCACAACTCACATCAACTTGATAATGTTGTTCATATAAAGACAAATCTATGTGACACCGAAAGGGTGAGTTACGTTATATCTGGTTATATATTCTAATATATGTCGAGTCTTTCCCACTTCTACCTAATGTTTCCCCATGTTCTCTCACCTCTTATAGATAATGACGCCTAGATGAGGACCCGAATTGTTGTCTGGGCTTCTGCCGAATCACTAGATGGGAACGAGTGAAACGGGTTGGTAAAGGTGGAAGGGTAGAAGACCTCAGGGAAGGTAATGATGATCGTGCGATGTTTGAATGGTTCAATGGAAATGACCAGGGTTTGGGAGCTAATGGGGGTGTAGAGGGAGTCAATAGGAATATAGAGGGTGCCAATAGGGGTGCACCCGACTTCTCGACAATCATTGCCCGCTAATTGGCAGAACCTCCTTACCGCTATGACTAGCTTATGGTTAGTAACCCGAGGAAGATTTGGAAATCAGAATGGTAATGTGGTTAATAAGAACGTTCAAGAGAACGTGGGGAATGTGTTAGTAAATGGCAACCGGGTAGGTTGTTCATATAAGGAGTTTTTAGCTTGTAACCTTAAGGAATATGATGGTAAGGGAGGTGCTGTAGTTCTTACTCGTTGGATTGAGAAAATGGAGAACGTACAGGATATGAGTGGTTGTAGTAATGATCAAAAAGTGAAATACTCTGATGGTTCATTTGTGGGTAAGGCTTTAACGTGGTGGAACTCTCAAATCCGCACGCTAAGCTGGAAAGTTGCTGTTAGTATGTCATGGAATGACTTTAAGTTTATGATGATACTAGAGTTTTGTCCTAGTCATGAGATGCAAAAGTTGGAATTTGAGTTGTGAAATCACGCCATGGTCGGGGCTGGCCATGCTGCGTATACTGATAGGTTTCATGAGTTGGCGAGGTTAGTTCCTCACTTGGTAAATCTTGAGAGTCGTATGATTGAAAGGTATATGTATGGCCTTGCTCCACAAATCCGTAGGATGGTGGCAACAACAGAGACAAAGACTATGCAGAAGGAAGTGCAGATTTCTGGTGCACTGATCGATGATGTTGTGAGAAATGGATCAATTAAGAAAGTTGAGAAAAGAGGAAATATGGGGGAAACTTGCAAGGATAAGAATGGTAGGGATGACAATAAGAGGACTAGGACTAGGGAAATGTTTTTTGCTACTACAAAAGATACAATATAGGAAAGAGAATATGGTTAAATTGGTACATAGGTGTACCACCTCTTCATCTCCTACCATGCACCCAGAGGGCCTTGTCGCATATGCTTCAACTGTAACCGCTCGTGTTATTTGGCAAAGGATTATAGAGGTGTGCCGAGGAATGTGAATCCTGTCAATGCTAGAAACCCAACTGTTAGAGCATGTTATGAGTGTGGTAGTATCGACCATGTCAGGCCAGCTTGCCCTAGATTGAATAGAGCACAAGAACCGGAAGGAAATCGTCCAAATCAAGTTGCTGCTAATAATAAGGGCCAGGGTCGTGGAAACCAAATGAACCAGGATAAGGGTAGGGCATTCATGTTGGGAGCAGAGGAAGCTCGTTTACTTTGAACGATCATTTTGCCACTACACCATTAGTTTAAACTCCTGGTGCCGACGATTAGTTTGGTTTTCTACTACTTATATACCTTCCAGTTAGGCTAAGAGCCCAACCACGATAGGTTTCAGATATGAGATTGAGATAGATAGCGGGCACTAGTGAGAGATTGTATAAGTTATTAAAGGTTTGTAAACTAGAAATCAAGGGTCATGTCTTTGACATCAATTTGATACGTTTTTGGGCATTAGAAGTTTTGATATGAATATAAGTATGACTTGTTTTCTAATTATAAGCTGAAAATAATAGCCATGAAAGGTAGTTGAGTAATACCCCTACCGATAGCCAAGGTGCTTAGAGTATAAGAGATAGACCAAATGAGAAAGCCGAGATTGTTGATGAGAGGCAAAGCTAGTGATAAGAAACAAGAAGAGGTTGTTATGGTTAGAGATTTTCTTGAGGTATTCCCGGATGATCTATCTGGATTACCGCTTATTCGAGAAATTGAGTTTCGGATTGAGTTAACCCCTGGAGCAACGCCGGTAGCAAAGTTTTCCTTATCGTTTGGCACTTCCCTTAATGGAGGTAAGTTGTTCAGGACATCTCAAGGAACCCCAAGACAAAGGTTTCATTCACCAATTCCGACGCCTTGGGGAGTGTCGGTGTTGTTCTTAAAAAAATGAGGTTCTTTTAGGATATGTGCATTGATTATAAGAATTGACACAAGTTGAACTGTTAAGAATCGTTATCCGCATTCCTAGAATTGAAGATCAAATATTTTTGATCAACATAACAAGGCACAGTTTTTTATCGAAGATAGATCATAGGCCTGAAAACCATTAGCTGAGAGTGCACAGAGGATGACATACCTAAAGACTTTTAAATGTCTTTAGAGACTCATTATGGACATTATCGAGTTCACTGTAATGCCCATATGGGTCTGATAAATGCACCAACACTATTTAAATAGGTGGATTTGTATGAAAATAGTTTTATAGGCCTTTAATCCTTGATACGTTTTGTGATAGTGTTTTTAGACCCATCTTAATCTACTCTAAGACTTCAAGAGGAGCAGTAGAACAGATTAAAGGATACTCTTGAACAACTCAAAAAGGGAGAAACTATATGCAAGTTTTCAAAGTGTGGAATTCTAGTATAGAGAAGTGTATTTACTTTGGGCAAGAGATCAATGGTACTGGAATTCAAGAGGAACCAAGTAAGATAGAGCTGTTAAAAATAGAAAGCCCCTAGAACTCCGACTAAGGTTCTTTTGTCTTAGGATTGGTTGGGTATTACCATAGGTTCATTGAGAACTTTTCTAAGATAGCTAAGTCCCTTACTATCTTGACTCAGAAGAGTAAGACTTTCGATTAGGGTGAGGAACAGGAATTGGCATTTCAGACCTTGAAGGAGAAGTTGTGTAATGCGCCTGTTCCAACTCTCCCCGGTGGACCAGAAGACTTTGTGGTATATTGTGATGCGTCCGGGATAGGACTAGGCTGTGTGTTAATGCAAAGAGGTAAAGTGATAGCCTATGCATCTAGGCAGTGGAAAATTCATGAGAAGAATTATACTACCCATGATTTAGAGTTTGGCGCGGTTGTGTTTGCACTTAAGATCTGGAGATATTATCTGTATAGGACAAAGAGTGTCATCTATATGGACCATAAGTGTCTTCATCAAACTTTATTTTATGAAAGAGTTAATATGCGACAAACGTCACTCACTGGATAGAGTTGTTGTTATAATTATGACTAGAAATTTGCCTACCATCCCTGGTAAATGCGATGTTTTGGCTGAATGCCTAAGTGAGAAAGGAAAGAGTAATAGCAGTAAAGCCTAAGAGAGTTAGAGCTATGAATATGACCCTTTAGTCGAGTATCAAGGATAGGATACTGGCGGCTCAGAAAGAGGCTATGGATGAGTTTGCAGGATTGCTGAAAAGATTAGATGAGATGACAAAACAGAGAAATGATGAAACTTTGTATTAACTAGATCGAATATGGGTACCTTTGAAGGGTGAGGTGAGAACCCTGATAATGGATGAATCTCATAAGTCGAAGTACTCTGTACACCCAGGAGCTGATAAGATGTATTATGATTTGAGAGATAGGTATTGGTGGCCTAGAATGTAAAAGGATATAGCTGAGTATGTTAGTAAGTGTTTGACTTGTTTAAAGGTTAAGGCTGAGCATCAAAGGCCATCTGGCTTGCTCCAGCAACCTGAGATTCTTGTATGGAAATGGGAAGGGATAGCTATGGATTTTGTGACTAAGTTGCCTAGGATTAGTAATGGGCATGACACAATCTTGGCCATTGTGGATCGATTGACAAAGTCTACTCATTTTCTACCTATGCGTGAGGATTATAAGATGGAAAGACTGGCTAGATTATATATGAATGAGATAGTTGCTAGACAAGGTGTGCCGATTTTGATTATATCGGATCATGATAGTCATTTCACATCGAGGTTTTGGCATTCAATGTAAGAGGCATTAGGGACTCGTTTAGACATGAGTACGGCTTATCACCCTTAGACCGATGGTCAGAGTGAGCGTACTATTCAGACTTTGGAAGACATGCTTAGAGCGTGCGTCCTGGACTTCCGGGGAAATTAGGATGTTCATCTTCCGTTGGTTGAGTTTTCGTATAACAATAGTTATCATTCTAGTGTGAGATGTGGTCCGTTTGAGGCATTGTATGGTACAAAGTGTCGTTCGCCAATTATGTGGGCTGAGGTTGGAGAAGGTCAGTTGATAGGACCTGAATTGGTACAAGAGAATACTGAGAAGATCTCGCAGATTAAGGATAGACTTAAGGCTACGGGTGATCGTCAGAAAAGTTATGCTGATAAGAGGAGGAAGCCTCTAGAGTTTAGTGTAGGTGACTATGTCTTGCTCAAAGTGTCGCCTTGGAAAGGTGTGGTACGCTTTGGGGAGAAAGGGAAGTTAGCACCTAGGTTTGTTGGACTGTTTGAGATTATTGAGAAAGTAGGCCCTGTGGCCTATCAGTTAGATTTTCCTGAGGAATTGAATGGTGTTTATGACACGTTCCACGTGTCGAACCTTAAGAAGTGTTTGGCTGATCCAACACTGAAAGTGCCTTTGGATGAGATTCGAGTTGATGCTAAGTTGAATTTTGTGGAAGAGCCTGTGGAAATTTTGGAAAGAGAGTTTAAGAAGTTGAAGCGTAGTAGGATTGCCATCGTCAAGGTTCGGTGGAATTCGAAACGTGGCCCTGAATTCACGTGGGAACGTGAAGATCAGATGAAATTGAAGTACCCGCATTTGTTTAGTAATGTTAGTAGTTGAATTTCAGGGACGAAATTCTTTTAAGGGGGGTAGAATGTAACCTTTGCCCTTTTTGTGTTCTGAATATTTCATTTATAGTCCTTTGACTATTTGACTTTTGTCAGTTTATTCAGATTTTGTACCGTGTTGACGGTGATGATTTTATGAGATATGTGATGACTGCGTTTGTCGTCTTCTTGTGAAGGACAACGTTCTGCATTTTGTCTTATCAGGCTTTGCCTTTTGTTCTGCGTTTTGCCTCTGCGTTTTTGGTTCGGCATTTGCCTCTGCATTTTGGTTCTGGCGTTTTGCCGCTGAATTTTTGGTTATTGCATTATGCCTCTCGTTTTTTTGCTTGATTTTACATGTTTGCGATGCCCATTCGTTTGCCTAATTGAAGACCCTTATTGCGTTTACAAGTGTCACAATTTTTTTCCATTCTGGTTATAATTAAAGTAAGAACTGGACATTCACTTGATGATTAGTAACATCACACTAATTTCTGAAGCCTTAAAATATGTCGACTTATACAAAATTACATTAGTTTAATATAGTTGTGTCGCATAAGAACTCGAAACGTTATGTTAGTTTAGGAAACTGATACTTAGGCTATAAATACCCCCTCCATACTTTCATAGAGGGTGAGGATTCACAATGTAACATCTCATAAGTGTGTGTGTTTTTCCTTCTCTCTAAACACACACACACACATCTTTCCCTTTTCTCTCATTCTTAATAATATGGTTTTCTTTCTATTTAATCCTCCCCGACCTCCAGATCATTGTTTAATGGCTGAATCTTTATGGGTAACAATTGGAATCAGAGCCTAGAAGTGTTTTATGTTTGTGGTTTGCTTATTTTGGGTGTTTTCGTGGCTTATTAGCTTATTTCGTGGCTTATTTTTAAGCCAAAAAGCCACGGGTGTGTTTTGGATGATGGTTATTTTGTACAAAAGCTTGAAACTTTCTTCTTTCTCATGTTTCTAACTTATTGGTACATGGATTTCGGGGCTTATTTAGTGCTTTTTGGGTATTCATACTCGATCCAAAAAAGTAAAAAAAAAATTGGGTGTTAAAAACCAAAAGGTTGTGTTTTTATGTTAAGAGTATCTTAGTTATACTTAGTTTGGCAAAAAAAATAACACAAAACGTTCAAAAGAGCGTCTTTTAGGTTGTGTTTTTATGTTAAGAGTATCTTAGTTACATTTTTCGAAAAAGTTTGAATGAGCCAAAACTACCACTTTTAAGGCACCAGAATTGCCACAGTTCATGCTAGCCGAAATTGGCACTTTACACTAGCCAGAATTGCCACTTTACACTAGCTGGAATTGCCACTTTACACTAGCCAGAATTGCCACTCAACCGGAATTGCCACTTGGCCAAAATTGCCATTTCACCAAAATTACCATCAACCAAAATTTCCATTTCACCGAATTGCCATCAACCGATTTAGCCATTTCACCAAAATTGCCACATGTCTTCATTTTTGGTACTTTCATTTTCGGAAATTTCATTTTCAGTACTACCATTTTCGGTAATATCATTTTTAGTACTACCATTTTCGGTTCAAACTCTACGAATCAAGGCAATTTTCACACCTTTCACACCTTTCACAAACACCAAAGCAAACACAACACTTAATGATAAAACGATCATTAAAGATTCACTAAAATGTCAAACAGCTATGAATTTGAGTTAAAATGACAAGTGATCACGAAGTCGATTTGGTAACCCGTATTTGAGATTGAAGTGGGTTTCATGAAGGCGTCTACTTATTTTATTATCGAGACTTCCTTCGATTTTCTACCCCTTTTCTTCAAACCTAATCTATCGATTGTTGACTTGCTTGAACGTATACAACTTATCATTGAGACTTGGATTATCTAGTTATACCCGATGTAAGGAGTTACATTGTAGTACTCACAGGTTATAACTATCACTTTAAGGAGTTAAGTTGTAGTACTCAGTGTCACATGCAAATGCAGATGTGGATAGTTTCAAGAGGTGTGGTACTTTTTATACTTTTGATGTTAGGTATAGGGTACTTAGAGATTTAATCTTGCACCGTTCTTCAATCAACAACAGTGCAAGCTTAAGTAAAAAAATTTGGGGGATTTTACTTCATTTTCAAGTTTGGTATATCGGGTTTACTTCACCATGTGGTCACAGCAATAGCCGACAGAATACGAGGTTAGTAAGTTAGCCATAGAGTTTAAAGGTTGAGATGTAATCAGCAATTCTCACGGGATATTTGAAGCTACAAAATGTTAATGGTACTTCACTGTCTAAGTAAAATCCTTCAAAGTTCTTCAATATCATTCATAACTTTTCAAGATGTTTACTTAAGACAAGAACTTCTCGAGTATATGAGCGTACACGTCAATGATGCTTCGGAGTGTTCAAAACCATCATGGTGGAATATGTGTACTTTGATACTATGATGTAATCAGGTCAACTTCCAGGGGGAAGTAGTTTATACTACTTTGCTTAGTATGGTCTGTGTGAAGTATTCTGCAAGCGTGAGAAAAGTGTTTCTGATTCATTGCATGTTCCCCCGAACGGATATTCACCAAGACTAAATGTCATGATACAGTATAGAAGCAATATCAATTAATGTGGTTGGCCGATTCTTCTACAAAATTCTGTTGTGCACTTTAAATGTCAATGTTAGAAGATTGTTCATGCTACATCAAAGTTTCAGAATCTGCTCAAGATATGGATGTTGGTTTGGGGAGGGAAGCTGATTCAGAAACTTCACCAAAAAGGAGTCTATAAAGAAAGCTTTTCAAGACATGCTGCATGATTTGGGGGGAAGTAATCCAACTCATGCATACTACAATGGTTCCAGAACATGTAAAGACACAAAAGATCCAAGCTGAAGTACAAGTATCAAGACAGGAAGACACAAATGTCATCTTCAACATTGGAAGCACTATGGAAGACTTTATTTTGTTTGTATTTGTACTTGTTAGGAACATTGTAAGTAATTATGTATGTCCACATATTGGGGGAAGATTGTTAGCCTTAAAATATGTCGACTTATACGAAATTACATTAGTTTAATATAGTCGTGTCGAATAAGAACTAGAAACATTATGTTAGTCGAGGAAACTGACACTTAGACTATAAATACCCCCTCCATGCTTCCATGGAGGGGTGAGGATTCATAATGTAACATCTTATAAATGTGTGTGTGTGTGTGTGTGTTTCATTCTCTCTAAACACACACACATATATCTTTCCCTTTTCTCTCATTCTTAATAATATGGCTTTCTTTCTATTTAATCATCCCCGACCTCCAGATCGTTGTTTAATGGCTGAATCTTTATGGGTAACATACTATTACTAAGGTGTAGAGGTTTCCTCCGTAACTTCGTACGACGGATGGATAAAAAGATGCATATAAAGGATTTCTAAGCATCTAGTCGTTGAGACTATATTCTTAGCTTTGTGACTAGCGTGAGATTGTTTTCCAATTTTGCAAGCATCACAAAAATGCTGATCAAACTTAAGCTTATGTAAATTCCTAACTAGTTCCTTAGATGTCAACGATTGAATTAAACGCATATTTGCGTAACCTAATCTCCTATGCCATAAAGTGTAGTTTTCAACAATCATTGTAAGACAGATTTTGTCTTTCGGCTTCTTTCCTAATTTCATCACATACAAGTCGCTTTTCCTAATACCTCTACCTATGACCTTTCCTTCCTCGATAATTTCTCTATCATGTTTGGAAAATATTACTTTACATTTATTAACACATATTTGACCAACGCTTAGCAAGTTAAATCTTAATTTATCTACATGCTCTACATTTTCAATATTAAGAGAGTCACTAGAGATCGTACCTTTGCCAATGATGTTACCGCGTAGATTACTACCAAAAATAACGTTACCTCCATTGTATGCCTTTTAGGTTGAGACGAGCTTTCGGTTGCCCATCATGTGTTTAGAGCATCCACTATCTTTAATCCACTCGTCGGGCTCCAAATTGATTCCAAGACATATCTATTTATATAACATGATAACTCAAACATTTGATCCCTAATATCTCATGGGTCAAAACTTGTTAGTATTAAACATCCTTTGCATTTGTTGCATTTGGTTGGGATGTGAAAATGGAGGACAAATTCCTCATGGCATTTAACTTTGTGGTTGGAAGTTATTCCAAGTTACGAGAAAGCCATTTGGACGGTTTTGTCGTCTAAAATTTCTTTTTGGTTGTGGTGTTTTAGACCGAGGGCGAGAATTATTAATTTCTCTAGAAGGTGGAGTTTTTGATCTAAAGTCCAGTTTAGAAAATCCAACTCCGGGTTTTAAAGATGGTTTATAGAACCGTTTAACCTCATCATCACTAGCAACAGGAATTTTAACGTTATTTACGCTTATGTGTTTTGGTCTAGGGACCAAAATAAATTTTTGAAAAGAAACAGATTTTTCATTTTCCTTTGAACAGACAGGCGATCCCTGATTTGCTTTGGGGGCCATTTGTACACTAAGTTGGCCGCCACAAGCAATCAGGGGACCGCCACCAGAGGGCGTCTCATTTTGAGATTTCACAAATTTTGTTTTCTTAATCCCGCTTGTTGATGCTTCAAATACGTTATACCGTAGACCCGATTTATCTCTGGAGGGTTTTTGAAGACTCAACATTTCATTTAGTGAGTGTGTACTCTTTTGAAATTGAGTTAGCTTGAAGGCTTCCTCTTTAAGTTTTTTGTTGTCAATTTTAAGAATTTGACATGTTGTACATTCGAGATCAACTTCCTTGTTTCTCTTGAGTTTAGACAACTTTTCTTTTAGCTCACTAATTTCATTTTCTAAACTATTTCTAATAGCTTTTAAATGTTTGTTCTTAGTGATTATTTTTAGACCCATCTTACACAACTTATTATATTCACTTTCTAAAATAATATCATCTATTGATAAGTTTCCATCACTAAAGTAAGAGGATTCGAAATGTACCTCGCTAGATGTTTGAGCCATGAGACACATTTCATCTTTAGCATTTTCATCATCTTCCTCACCGTTATCACTCCAAGAACCTCCAACGAAGGCCATTTGGTTCTTGTCCTTCGGTGGTTTCAGAGATTCTCTGATAAGATGATTCGGGTCTCCGCATCTAAAACACTTCCTATCACTTTTGCCGTTTCTGTTGTCTCGGCTTCTTTGAAATGTCTTTTTGTCATTCCGTGGTTGCCTTACGAACCTACCTCTTCTATTGAAGAACTTCTTGAAGTCTCTAACCACCATGGCATACTCTTCATCTTCACTTTCGGAAGTCGAAGTTTCTTCATCACTAGATTCCTTTTTAGCCTTTAAAGCAAGGGATTTCCTTTCACCTTTAGCTTTGACTATTTCAAAATCTTTCTTGATGATCATCTCATGAACTTTAAGGTTCCCGATGAGCTCATCAAGTGATAGTGATGTCAAGTCTTTCGACTCTTTTATTGCCGTGACCTTTGCTCTCCATTTAGGATGTAGAGCCCTAAGAAACTTCCTAACGTAGTTCTTGCTAGAGTAACCTTCATCAAGAGCTTTTAAACTAGTAATAATAGTATTAAATCTAGCAAAAGTACTATATATAGATTGGTCTTCGGAAATGACGAATTGTTCACATTGTTGTACCAAAAGGTCAATCTTGTTGTCTTTGACTTGACTATTACCTTGGCAAAGCATTATAAATAACCATTTTAGCTTCGTTATTTTTTGCAAGTCTCTTTTTAAGATCATCGTTTTGTTTCTTAAAAGGGACAACTACATCTAATTTGGTTTCCGGATTGTTTTGAATAGGTAGAAAATCACCCTCGGTAATGCCAAAGATCAAGATCTTTTGATTTCACATAAGTTTCGAATCTATTTTTCCAATAAATAAAACAATCACTTTCGAAAAGTGGTGGTTTTTGCATAGATTGCCCTTCTAGATATTTGTCGGAATTCATAGATCGATTCAAGCTTTAAAATACAATATATTTTAAAAATCTTGAGTGACCTTGGCTCCTGATACCAATTGTGAAAACTAGAAGAGGGGGGGGGGGGGGGTTGAATAATTTACCCATTAATTGGGGTTTTAAAAACTGTGCTTATAAAAACATTTGATTCTAGGTTATGTGATATTAACCAACAAATATGGACAACCAATGTATCTAACTACAAACAATTCAATCACAATATAAATAACAACTACAAGATATAAAATGAGAGATAAGAGATAATAGATAGAACAATCAAACCACAACACCGAGAATTATAGTGGTTCGGCTACGAAGCTCGTCTTCACCCTACTCCACTCCCCGATTATCCTACTCAAGTTTTCACTGTGTCATCAAGCTCCCTTTAGGCGGAGAAAACCGTTACACGTCGCTTATCCCAATTTTCGACACTAAGCTAAATGTCGAGTCCTAATCTTATCTAGAACCAATCTACCTCTTCACAAGAGTATTTTAAGGCCTAAAATACTAACCGACACACAATCAACACTTTCGGATTTATACACTATTCGGATCTACACAACTACACAAGAATGAAAATATAGAGATCAACTCTAGAAGAAGATAAGAGAAGATCGCTAATCTATAACATTTCGTTTCTTGGCGAATACGAGTGTTCTTCTTTTGCACTTGAGGGAATGAGAAAGAAGAAGAGATTGGATCACTTGAAGCAAGATCAAACAAGTTAGTGATCAAGGATTTTAGAGAGAAGTAGAAGATTTTAAAGAGAGAAATAATACAGAAAACTATGTGCAAAGAGGTTTAAAATCTGACAGGGAATAGTGCAGTATTTATAGGCGAGAGAGAGTAACGTTTCGTGGTGGTGGTCTGGGCGGTCCCAGATATATCTGGGGGCCGTTCTACCTATTAGGGGCCGCCCCTAGGTAGACGTTCATCTTTTTGTCTTTTACTGGGAAAGTGTTTATCTGGTCCAGAAACTTTTGTTTTGGAGGGAAAATCATATTTTGAATTTATATATTTAATTAAAACATTTCTTTAAGTAATAAAAATATTTTGTATATTTTTATTTATAAAATGGTTTTATTAAATTTGTAAAAATGTCATGTTTAAGACAAAAAGATTATTTTTGATCACTAATCATGTTTAATGATTTGTTTATACATACCTTAAGTGATTTACGTCGAAATGAAAATTTACGACTAATAACTTGTAAACGTTTATTTTTATCTTAGACGTTTTTACATTTTGTCATCTTCAAAACGTAGAGGTCGAAAAATATAAATAATGTTTTTAGATATTATTTGTATTAACGTTAATACCGTATTCTGTGTTGTCCGGTGATAGTCTTACTAAATGTTATTGGGTCCTGTGTGTACTGAGCTTGCAATCCGCTTATGTACTTTGAGTTAACTTTTAGGTTACCCGCCCTTATGTTGTTTCGGAACAACAGAGTTAATTATGGGGCGTACTCATTTCCGTGAGTCAAGGGATGCAATGCATTAAATAGTGTGCGTGCGCGTCTTACCATATGTCTTCATGACATAAAATACATTGTATAAAGTTTTTTGGAAAATCTGTGAAGGTAGCTAGGCTCCACATAGTTCATTTATAATAATATTAAAAATAATACATAAGATTAAGTTAAATGAAAATTTCCCCGCCGTTGGTAGTGTGTTACCGCGGCTTACAAGAGTGGGGATGCTTCAAATCATGTCTTTTTGAGGCCGGCCTTAAGCGAAAATATATTGGAATTTCAGAAATCTAAAATTTCGGATAATGGTTTTATGTATCCGAATATCCGAAAATTAGGTATCCAAATATTTTGAATTTTTGTAAAACTTTTACATGAGTTCCAAAGTGACAATTCATAAATCTCAATTTTCGAATCAATTCCAAACAAAATTTCGAATATCCAAACTTCGTCGGAGGATTGGCAGTGGGGTCGGAGAATTGGCAGGGGGGTAGGAATAGTTTTTAATAAGTGGAAGCCACTTATGCATATCGCTCAAATGAGCCATTCAGTATATATGCTTAGGTTCAGCAACTAAGTGATATGATGCACAAATATAAAAGACAGTTGGCTAGTTAGAGTGTTATGTTTTGGTACTATTCTTACGTTCAGCACTTTCTGTTTGTATATACATAGAGAAAGTAGCAAGAAAAAGTCCTTTTGCTATGATGCAATGTGGAAGTGAGAACACTGCGTATGACGAGTGCTACCAATATCCAAAAGTAAGCTATAGTCATATTCTATACCAAGTGTTACTATCTTCAAGTTATACAATAACAGCTATCGTGCCACCAAACCATGACAAAGGCCATACACTCCCACTATACCACTTTCTTTTTCTTTTCATTTTTTGGAAATAAAACTTACAAATACACCGAGTCTGCCACTAGAAATAAGCTGCTAATGTTACATTTCAAAACACTGAAATAAGAATACCTGGTTGAACTCATTTAGCTCGAACCTCCTTTATAATGTTCATTAAAGCAGTGCAAGTACCTACTACTCCAACAAAAGCTCCACTCAACACGATCATCAAAATCATTAACCATTCTCCCCCAAAATTCCTAAACCCTATGAGAATCTTCCAATAGCACAAACATGGAAACAATATCGACATAATAATGCCCACGAAGGCACCGATAAATGCCATCACGTGGCCGAAGAAAGGGACCACCAATGCCACTACGAGTGTGCTAATCACTAGACATGTTCGAATGAGACAACTCTTTATCATGCTGTTTTGAAAAGAAAACATTTCCTCTACCGTCGTTGCAATAGGAGCCACAAATAAGGCGAATTTTGTGATGGGGATGATGATTGTTGTGAAAATTGCAATTTTTGAGCTTACATTTTCTATGGGCATGTTTAATGTCACTTGCGAGGCTAGGTTTTTTCCGAACATTAAGTAGCCTATGACTGACATAGATCCATAGCTGATGGTGCTTAGAATAAAAGAAATTAGGAGAACCTGCAAAGATAGATAACTAAATAATTTGAGTTTCATTGGTTTTTACTACATATGGATATTATGCAATAAAACTCATATATTGATATTTATCATAGTTTAAACATCACATTAGCTACCTATGATAGTGAACATACCATTGAAGTATGTTGAAAGGATGTCAACTACAATTTTTTAGACAAATATGATTATTGAGAAGCCTAGGTTTTGAATGACTTACCTTGGGAAATTGGGACTTCTTTTCCATTGAATTGCATATTGTCGGAAAGATAGCATGGCCAAGGAAACAGAAGGTAAACAAGCTTATTGTAGTTGGTAATCCACTCCAATTCCATAGATCCCCTCTTTCGTGGAACCCGATTCCATCAAATACACCACCCCACAATACGGCCAACAGAAGAATAACCGATGATATTGCACCACAAGCAGAAATATATGCCAAAAACCCCAAATTTTTTATCCAAGTTGTAGGCAATATGACAAGAGCCGCCAATATGATAAATTCTTGTTTCCCTTCAATTTTCTTACCAAAAATATTAAAATTCGGAAATAGCTGGAGTAAATTGTCACCTTCCATAATTAGAAACTCAACTGCCATCAAGAAAATCTCGAGGTACAAGAAGGTTGAAATTGCCACCCTCCCTTTCCTCCCAAACGCCACTTGGCCTATATCGGGGTAGGTTTTGATCAGGGGATCTGACTTCATGCATCTCTGAAGAAGTAGTCCGGTGTAATAACACAGAAGTGCTACAACAATTAATGAAAGTAGGCTTAACCAACCTCCTTTTGAGAGCGCATATGGGACTGTTAGTATTCCTACACCTGAAAAACAATAATTTTTTAGTTGGTGAATGTGAGAGAATGTATAAAGTTTAGAACTTTAGGCAGAAAAAAATTGTAGGTAATTACCGCATAAAGTATTGAATCCATTGAAGCAAGTTTTTAGGAAGGAGGTGCCTTTGGTTTGTGGTGGCTCATATGGTTGCGGCTGCTGGCTTTGGATCTCCATTCTGTAATCACCCTCAGCTAAAAATGAAATTTGAATGAAAAATCTGACTCATAAAAGAAAATAATTGCAGCAACACACTCTCACACCCCAAATTCGAGGCACGTGAACTACTACCAACTACCTTAATAGCTAAATAACCCGAGTCTAAATATTTATATTACATCAACTGACAACAAAACTAAAATGTTCAAAACACTACTTTCCTACTCTTTAAGCCGAAATTTCTAAGTGTCATTCGCCAATCATGTCACGCTTAAACATTTTTTTTGAACAGGTGTACGCTAATGACAGTCAACTCAGAACATGCAAATCAGCTAAAGCTTGTGACAGACAGTTTTCCTATGCCAGAATAGCATACATAGATAAAAAAAAATGTTAAACAAAATACATCTTTCACACAAAGGCGTTAAAACACATGTCAAATACTTTTGAAACAATATGAATATTCAATATATAGTGACTTGCTGAGTTGCTGGCACATCTAACAATTTATCAATCTATTAGCTTGCTAAATGCAGAAATCTATCAGCTTGCTACATAGACATGTATATAATCTATAATCTATACCGTTTTATGAAGCACGCTCTGACTACGTTTTCCTTCTTGCTCAAAATAAATCAAGAGCTATATATATGAATCACTGAAATAGTCAAATCAGGCCAACTAGCAATCATTTAACAAGAGGTGATGTGAGTGAATCGAGAGTTACACAAGCTAAGAAAGGAAATCAAACCTCAAAATAACAAAAACAAAGCCAAAGCTGAGATATTTTGAGATTTAGGGTAAACTGAATTCTGTTCATCTCTTTCACATGCATACAAAGTGCACCAAATTAAACTCCATTGTATTTAAATCTCAAGCTCTAACGATAACATGTTTTATACGAAAACCGACTCATCACAATCTCATATTATTAGTTTGCTATGATTATGTAATCAATCATACTAAATTTCACTAAACAATATTACACCGAGAAATTAATTCGTTGATCGAATTCATTATAAACACGAAGATCCGACACGTAAACAATAATCACTCGAAAACCACTACATATATAATTATGACTCCAACAAGTGAATAAACACAATTTTTATTCGAGAACGTTACCGTACCTTAACTGAACCGGCCACTCAAACAGGATTCCCTCCTTCCTTGCCGTCGATGTTGTCTTCTCTAGGGTTTAGGTTTGACTGGTTAGTTCCTCAGATATGGGAGCCAGGTATCTAATATTCCGTATAATATTTTGTATCATGTTATACTATTGAACCTCATACTTTTATATATGTCTTAATTGGCATGATATACCTTTTTAAGTTTTATATAAGAAAATGTAAAAGAAAGAGTACATCATATGATTATAAGTTCACATTTTCATATCTTACACACATAGGGTAAACGTTTATTTGATTACAAAAAAAAGTATGTTAGAATGTGATCATATTTCAACGTGCATTTGATAATTTTGGTGTAATATTTGGAGCTTTAATTAGAATATTTTGTAACCTCTATAATGGAAAAGTTGGTCAAATTGTGATTTGAATGACAATTGATCATCAAACATACTAATGAGAGTTATAAACAAGGTTAATGTTTAGTCAAATTATAACGTCTGAATTAACTTTCACTACAAAAAAATGAGCATTTAGTGACACAACTTTTAATGACACACAAAAAAAATGTAAGTAAAAGTACATGTTTACTTACACTTTTCCAAAAAGTGTAAGCAATAGTTTAGTTTTGCTCACACTTTTAAAAAAATATGAGCAAAAGTCTAATTTTTACTCACACTTTACATAAAATGTAGGTAATAGTCTTATTTTTACCCACACTTTTTAAAAAGTGTAAGTAATAGTCTTACTTTTACCTACACTTTTTAAAAAGTGTAAGTATAGTCTTACTTTTACCCATACTTTTTACAAAGTGTAAGTAATAGTGTTACTTTTACCCACACTTTTTACAAAGTGTAAGTAATAGTCTTACTTTTACCCACACTTTTTACAAAGTGTAAGTAATAGTCTACTCTTATTCACACTTTTAAAAAAGTGTGAAAAAATGTAATTTTTCTCGAAAAAAAGTGTAAGGGAAAAGTCTAACTTGTAAATAGAGATGAGCACGATCATTATGCTTTGTTGGACTGGACCGGACCTGAATCGACCCAGACATGGACCGAACATTTCAGTCCGGTACTCGTATTGTTTTGCGTTAGTGGCTTTCGAAAAATAAGACAAGTAAATAAATATATTTAGGGGCCGTTCGTTTCGGCTTATGTATGGACTTATGAACTTATCTGATTTCGGCTTATGTAACATAAGCCCACATATAAACCGAAACAAACACCCTTTAAATTATTTAACACGTCACCTATTTTATATAACGAGCGTTATTTTTTATATAAGTCAATCACAAGTTATACTAATTCATTTTCCCTCATTTATTTTGTAAACATACCCGTATCGTTTTCTCAAAACCACTATTGCTATTTCACCTAATTCATTATTTCTTCTTCGCTTTACAAAACATTCTTCTCCTCCCCAACTTCACACACTAAAAACACACACCATTCAGCCATGGCTAACATATGCTGAATATTTTGCCCTAATTTTTTTGGATGTTATCTCTTATCTCTTATCACATGTTATTTTCGTGCTTTATGTGCTTATTTGATTGTCTATTTGTTTGCTTATATTACTTAAATGGTTTAGCTAATCAGCATTACAGGTTATATACACCTGAATTAATTTTGACCTAATTTCGATGAGTTTAGTATATGTCAATTTGATCTTTTTTATTTGTTATATCTTGATCTTATTGAGTTTAGAAAGTTTAGTTTAGTGCGGATTAGAAGTTTTTAGTTACGAATCACATTACCTTTGTTGCTCGAAAGTTCACGATGAAAATGCCTAGTAGAGAATCGCAACCCATTGATGTTAATGCTTTCATTTTTTTTAATTACGGAACGCTATATAACTTGATTGTAATCATGGATATGATGTGGTCCTATGTAGGCTAATACGTTTACGCATAAAGTAATCTACACATTTGCGAAATTTAGTTCTTTGTTGTGCGTAAGCGATAACATGATGCTTTACAAGTGTCTCAGCCTCTGTTATAGAAAGCAATATGAAGATTTCCGCTAAAGAGGTTAAGACAACACTTATACACACAAACAGGTGACTTGCAACATCTTTTTTCTTCAGATTGTAGTCTTTTTTGTGCATAGTGAAAACTGATTATTGCTTTCCCACTTAGCTGTTGTTGGTTTGCAATACCCTTATATATACATATATTGTCTTAATAGTGATTTAGCACATTAAACGAACACGCGAGCTAAAACGAGTGGTTACATTCCACTCTGAGTGGTTACATTCCACTCTGAATTAAGGACATAAATGTTGATACTTGATATTAGGGAAGCCTAAATAGAGTTGTATTAGTAGGAGTATAAAACTCAGCAAATGAGTAAATGTGCTTTGAAACACCTCACTTACAGAAAATAATTGGCATTTCCTAGTAGTTGTATAAGTAAAACTATGGGACAAGAAATTGGTTGTTAATGCTGCTTTCTTTTTCAACCCCCATGCGCTATACTAAGATTGGAGGCAAAGGAAAAGCCTCATAATTATAATAGAATTATGAGGATTGGGGAATTTTCCCATAGTTTTATTAACCTTTACACATGGAAGGTACTTTTGGTTGCTGTTAATACTTTATGTATTAATAGAATGATTATGTGGAGATTTATTCTATTCTGAATTTGTATGAATACAATGCAATTTAGGTGGTGGTTTAACAAATGTATATAGATCGTTGGAATCTAAAACTGCGTAAAAAGGTTACCACTTTATGTCACTGGTATTGGTTGTGGTGTGCGTTTTGATATTATGAATAAGTTTGCTTACAGAACGTTTATAACTACGCAGTAAATTAGTATAATTTCGATTTGGTTGATGAAGATATGGATGCTCTCATAGGCTGTATTATGCAATGCATGAGACTAAATAGTGATTTTTTTTCACAGTGAGGCCGAGCTTTACTTGGAAAGTGAACCGAAAAGGTAATTTATTTTAGGAGCAAGTTAACCTAATCTTGTTTGATTGATCATTTGTCCAATCTTATCGTTAGTGATTGACTGTAACAAGCTATTAGTAATATCTATAAGCTATCTGAATCATCATTTTATATTATGTGTTTCACCTTGGACAAATTCTCAGACTTGCAGACAAAGGTACTTTCTGCATTCAATTTGAGTTGACTCATTGCTGTTATTGTTGTTGCAGACCACTAATTGGTAGCAGTATAGCTTCAATACAGAAGAGTGCAGCTCCAGAGGTACTCTTTATAATTTCTGTATATAAATGTTTAGAGGGTGTTTGGGATTGCTTATTTTTTCTGCTTCTGCCTAACGATAAGTACTTATAAGCTGCTTCGAATTAATTGCTTCTAGAGCTAGTGTTTGGATTTACTTATTTTGTAAAAGTTGTAAAAAATTGCAAAAATAACTATATGCAACCATATGATTCTTTTGCATACAGATGCTGTTAGCCCTCATGGATGGAGCATATACTGGTTCAACCATAGGGATGGAGGTGCAGATTCTGAATCTGAAGATAGCAATCCAATCACATAATATTCAGAACATGAACTATATCTCAATAACTGAAATATTTTAACATGTACTTGTGTACATTTCAATTGATAAGCTTTTTACATAGACACTCTTGATATTTTACAGGGGAAAACTCGTCAAACACATTGCCTCAAGATCAAACTGGTGATGCTGTAGGAAGTGGGAATATTAGCAGGCAACAAAAGAGAGTCCAAGCAGCAGCTGCTGCTACTTCAATATATCAGAAATCTTTTGTTTACCCTTCGCCAAGTTCTTCTTTAACTTGGTAAGTACGTACTTCATTCTTCTATATATCTATGATACATCCAATCCATGATCTCGTAATTAGAATGCGTTTTAAATATCTGTTTTGCACATTCTTTGCAGGTCTTCCGGACATCCGTTACCTCCCAATCAGTCAGCACCTGGTACCGGCATGAACAATGCAGCTTCTTCTAGTGAAATTGATAATTCAATCCCAAACAATCCTGCAACCTATTCATCTTTTCAGCTGCCAGTTCAAGCTCAAGGTTTAAGCCCTAACCCAGAGGATGCATGGGCAACCAATCTGCAGTTCTCTGTCACTCAACTGAAGGCCCAGAAAAGAATCATTCAGAATCAGATTGAGGTATGAGAACCTGATTTCTCCTCCGAAAATCTATTAGGTTGCAGTCAAAACTTAAGAATGATGATCTTTTTGAGTTTAGTACATAAATAGTGTTTAAATATGATTACAAATAATTTGTATTATATATTAGGGGATATTTGCGAAAACTAGCAACAAACATTCAAACTTTACGAATAATAGTAATGTACTCACCAACACGAATTATATTTTTACCAATAACAGCAACACATTTTTCATTCTGTTATAATAACTATGTAATATATCTCATGGAGTGCTTTTATAGAAAAAAATATACCTCATCGAGTCATGGTTGATATGATTAGTTAAAAAGAAAGGTATGTTGCTAGTTCTGTTTTTATTTTATATAGGACCTATTGGTACCTCTTACTATTTCACACAATGATCCCAATTTATTAGAAGACTTTTAGGAGGTTCTAACTTCTAAGCATCTGAGACTTTAGGTCTTTGACCTGTTATTAGTAAGATTAAGATGATGGAATGGGTTGAAAGTTGTCACCTCTAAAATATATATGATCTTATTTTTTGAGTTAGCACACTTGTATCAATTGTCTTTTGAGCTTTGAGTTGTATGATGTTTGACCACTGTCTGCCTTCATTGAACAGAGCTTCAACTGATACAAAATCCCGCAACCGAGAAAATCTCAGTTGCAGAAAGCAGCACCAGCACCAGCAGTTGGGAGATAGCAAAGGGAAGGCCGTTTCATCATCATCTTTGTTAGTTTCGGGTAGTGACCAAAATCAACATGGGGTGGTTGATTACCGAGATGACGTGAACACGCCACCATTGTAGATGAACTATGTGGTACATGATCATAAATTTATAACAGAGCATAGACTGTCTGTCTGACCATACCAGCTGAGAGGAGGGGTTTGTGCTTGAAAGGTATACCTCGGAAGCAAAATAATTTTCAATGTCTTTTAGGTGGGCAACCATAGTAATAGCAACCATCATTCTTAGAACTTGTATGGTTCACAGCAAGATTCATGGCCTCAAGTTTGCTACAAACATAGCTGTGAGTTTCATCTTCCATTTACTATTATTAACTTTCGTCGTAACTATTATTAACCCGATAATCATGTACTCGTATTTCATACTTGAGAAAAATGTTCGTTTCTTGTTTGTGGTTTGGCAAAATACTTAGTCTATACCGATATATGGTTGAAATAATAAATATGTTTAAATCTCAGTTTTTTTGTTATTAATTATTAGTTTTTTATGTGTTTATTTTGAATAAATATGGAAGACTAAAATGTATGTATATACAGTAATTAC